>PVKZ01003452.1:0-131650 GCA_004027375.1 Macroglossus sobrinus
GCCATGGTGTGGGACGGGAACAGAAATGAGGTTGGTGGAAGATGGAAGTGGGTGTGGAGAGTCCAGGTGGTGCCATCAGTGTCCTTCAGGGGCATCCCTGGGGAAGGGGTAGGGCAGGGCAGCACCAGGCTCCGGGCAAGCAAAGAGGGACATAGAACTTTGGGACAAATTATTATCTTCTTTGACATCTTGCCCTGGGTTGTCTGGGAAAGGATTAAGTTTATTTATCACCAGTTTATGAAGGTCCCGTTCATTCAAGTCTCAGAAATTGACCATATGTATCTGGCTCAGGCCTTCTTGGCATTTTGAATATGCAGGATTGATTTGCTCAGCCACTTACCCAGTTTCCTTTGTACCTCACATGTGTGCAGTCACAACAGATACTGCGCAGGTATGTGTGTGTGTGTGTGTGTGTGTGTGTGTGTGTGTGTGTGTGTGTGTGTGATGGGGGAGGGAGATGGCAAAACTGAGGGCAAAGTATATAAATAGTAGAATACGATGTCACATCTTTACACTTGAGAAATTGGAACTCACAGAAGAGACAGAATTCCTGCTCAGGAAACATCTGGAAAACAGCAGTGGGGCAAACAAAAGTAGGTCAAAGTGCAAAGCCTGGCTCCAAAAAAAAAAAAAAAAGAAAAATTGATGCCTACTGAATTTGTCAATATGACTCAAGAGTCTTAAAATTGTAATTCTTCTTTCGAGAAATGCTTCTAAGGGAATAATAGAAGATGCAGTCAAGGACATCAGCATCAAGTTATTTTCTGCAGGCTTATTTACAGTAGCTCCAAATTGGGTACCAGCCTTGAGATCTAACAATAAGAGGGACTGGTTCAGTAAGTGATGATCTTGGCCAGGGGTCAGCAAACTATGCACTTTGGTCCAGTCCAGCTCACCATTAGTTTTTGTAAATAAAGTTTTATTGGCACACAGCCATGGTCTTTTCTTTACATATTGTCTGGGGCTGCTTTGGCACTACAGTGACAGAGCTTAGTACTTGTCACAGGGACCATATGGTCTGCAAAGCCTAAAATATTAGTATCTGGCTCTTCAATAAAAAGTTTTCTTATCCCTGGTTCAGCCATATGAAAAAATGCCAAGCAAGCATTAAAATGGATATTAATAAAGATTTTTTTTTATCATGGAAGAATGCATATGGCATAATTTTAAGTAAAAAGATAGGATGTAAAATTTTGTCGTAAATAATATCATTTCTTAAGTGTCCATGAAGTTCTAGGCACTGTTAAAATAGTGTTTACAATGACTTCTTAATAGCAAGGGAAATTCTTATGGTATACTATGCAAAAAAGCAGGATATAAAATGTTGATATTCGTAACAATTATATTTTTAAGCACTTATTAAGCTCTAGGCACTACGCTCATCACTTTATGTATCATTCCATTAAGACTTCAAAAAAGTCCACACAGAAGCGACTGTTATTAGCTTATATTTACAGATCAGGAACAGAGATACAAAGAGGTCAATTGATTTGCTTTAGGGACCTAGGGACGTAGCTGGCTAGTGTAGAAGCCAGAATTAAAATACAGGGCTTCTGCCTCTAAACAGTGACAGGTCTAGAAGAAAAGAGGGCAAAAAATTAGCAGTGGTTGTATATGGCTGGTGGGAGGACAGCGTATCAGTCAGGGTTGTCTTAGGCTGTGAACCACTGACAGTGTGGAAAAAGTCAGCTTAAGCACGTGAGGGGTTTGTTTCCTCACATGTCAAGAAGGCTGGGAGTGGTATCCAGGGCTGAACTGGAGCCTCAACCATCCTGAAAGTTTTCTCCTCAGGCTCCTACTTATGTCCCAAGGTGACTGCCCTACTTCTTGGGTCATTTCTGCCTTTAGGGCAGGGAGGGGGGGAAGGGCAAAGGGATATGTGTGTGAGCTGGCCGAGTGTCCCCTTTATCAAAGAACTTTCCTCTGTGTTTCAGCTAGCAACTTTTGCTTGTGTTTCATTGGCTGAAACGGGGTCACATGATCTGTGGTTGCAAGGGAGGCTGGGAAGTGAAGTTTTCTCACCGGGTACATTGCAACCGTGAACGCAATTGGGACTTAGTAAGAAAGAAGGGAAAATCGGTATTTGGTAGTCAGTTTGCAGTGTCTGTTGGATGGTTGCTAATTCATTCTTTATCTTTCCTGGTTTTTTGAAAATCAAGCTTGCTGAGTCTAAAGGCATCAGGGCTAAAGAGGTGGGAAAAGGAGTGATGGAGAAGGGTGATGTCCTAGTCCATTTGAGCTGCTATAACAGAATACTATAGACTGACAAATTTATTTCTCACAGCTGGTAAGTATGAGGTCAAGGCCTTGGCAGATGTAGTGTCTACAGGGAGCTCACTTCTTGGCGCGTAGGTGGCTGTCTTCTCGTGTCCTTGCATGGTGGAAGAATTAGGGCATTAATCCCATTTGCGAGGGCTGTACCGTCATGTCCAGATCACTTCCCAGAGCCCTCAGCTCTTAATACCATCACATTAGGGGGTAGGTTTCACAATATGGATTTGAAGGCTGGGACAAACATTCAGTGTAATGGCAAGTGAGTAAATCAAGGAAGGCTTCCAGAGGGTGACTGGCAAAGGGACAAGACTCCATTTTCCTTTGTTACCCCAGAGGGACCTTAAACTTTCTGGGAATGTGTAAGAGAAGCCCCGAGACAGTCTGCCTGATTAGCTTCTCCCTTCCTGTGCAGGCATTTGGGCTGCTATAACAGAATACCATAGTTTCACCCCCTTCCTGTGGGCAACTGGGATTGGCCCATCCCCTGGGCCAAGCTGTGGTAGGGCTGCATCATGCAGATTCAGAGTCACTGAGGCCCACTGATAGGGCCAAAAGTCCAGGAGGCCATTCTGGCAAGGGCGACCCTGGCTCATTTAGAATTGTGTCCCTCCTCCAAATATGTTCAAGTCTTACCCTCCCCTCACAGTACGTATTTGGAAGTAGGGCCTTTGCAGATGTGATCCAATTAAGATGAGGTCATACTGGATTAGGGTGGCCCTAGTACAGTGACTGATATCATTATAAGGAGAGAGAAATTTGGACACTGACACAAAAGACACAGGGAGGGATGTCATACGAAGATGGAGGCAGAGATTATAGTGATTCATTTACAAGTCAAAGGACTCCAAGGATTGCGGGCCACCACCAGCAATAGGAGAGAGACAGAGAACAGACTCCCTCAGAGGCTCCAGAAGGAACCAACCGTGAGACACTTTGGTTTTGAACTTCTGGCCTCCAGAACTGTGTGAGAATAAACCCCTGTCATTCTCAGCCACCAGTGTGTGGTAATTCACCATGGCAGCCCTGGGACAGTAGACCACTGTCTCCTGGGAGGACAGTGAGGTCTAGTCCTCTTGTATCCTGACACAGCAGGCCACCTGTAACCTGTTGTCCTCTACCCCGTGGGCCATGTTTGTCCCCACCGGGCCAAAAGGGACAAGGAAGTGACGTGGTTGGCCTTTCAGCCCCCACAAAGGCCAGCACTCAGCCCTGAGGCACACACGGTTCTTCACTCAGGGTCAGAACACCTGTGTGACCCCTCTTCCATCAACACTCTCTAGCTCCTCTGTCACCTGCATAAGTAGCACCTCCAATAAAATACCATCTGCGTCCATGCAGCATGGGAGGTTTCAAGCTTAGGGCTGATATAATTTTGGGTGAGAATACAGAACAACAAATGCAAAACCATGTCCAGGGCCTTGGAATGACTAGGGCTGTAGGTAAAAGACCAGAGACATATAGCCTGGCCACTGGAGATATTGAATAAGCGTCCATTCCTCTCCACCTCCCCTCCCTGGAGGGAGTGAGAAAGGAGAGCCTGAATGTTGACATCGGAGTCATCGGTCACAAATGTCCCAAGAGTCCACATCACGTGTCCCCCAAAGCGCAAGGTAATCAGGGCTCCCAGTCACTTTGACTCAGCGCTGACGCCTTGTTTGTCAGGACCCACCCTCAGGAGGGTGGCAGAGCTTCCCATTTTCTGTTAAACTGCTAAGTAACCACTTGGAAAACCCTGCTCATCTTGTGTATAACAGGCAAGCCTCCCTGCGGCCTCAAGGCTGCTGATGGCAGGTGAGTGAGGCTTCGTACGCTGTAAGTGAAAACTTACGATTTCTTCACATCGGCTGAGTCTGTCATTCATGCAGAAAATGAGACATGATATCCAAAGCACTTGGGCTCAGCGGCATTAGGCGGCCTTTCTGGGCCTGCCAAGCCTGTCTCCGAGGGGCGGAACCTCCTTTATCTGATATCTGTAGTAACTTTCAGCCAATTTTGGTTCCTGGGGCCCAGGCCCTGACAGCTTTTCCTGGACACAGTAACGATTCGCTCTCTAGACAGGGCTGGGAAGCGAGTTGCTTCTCTGGGGCTGCTAGGTCTGGAAGGCGTCTAGTGGTGGAGTTCTCACCTACCACACGAGGTCACCATCCAAGTGTACATGAAGCCCCCCAAAGCTTGGATACATGCAGAGACTATCCACCCTGCCAATCAGTGGGGTTATCCCCCTCCAGATCTGCTCCTGGGCACAGACCTCAGACATGTTCCCTGGAGACAAACGTGGTGGTAAGGATGGGTTCTAGGTGATATTTCATGTACAATGTGGGGCCCCCATGCTCTCCTTCCCCTAGGATACTGGATGGAGAAAGAACAGCCATGAGTAAGGGTTTCCGTCAGAAACCCCCTTCCCCTCATCAGCATAAAGGCTGCGTTCAGCAGTGTGGCTCAGTGACAGGCCGGGCTCGTTTGTGGACTTCGCCTCCACACTTCTCTGCGGTGGGATCTGACCCACTTTCTCAAACTCTTACTCAAGCTTGGTGCACAAGTGAGGTCTTTACAGATCCTTAAATGCTCAACAAGGGGACATTTGTGCCAGTGGCACCAGGGCTGCTGGGAAGGGTGGCGTACCGTGTTCACCCGTAGAGGGGGTGCATTTTTCTCATTCCCACGAAGGTGGTCTGAGGGTGGCCATGGTCCTGTGTGGCACCCTGAGATATTGGCGCAAAGGATGTGAACAGAGGAAACCCGAATAGATAAACGAGAGCGGGCCCTGTTCATGGCGAAGCTTTTTCTGCCAGGGGCAGGCATAGCAGCAGTCACTGTTACCTTTGCTTCCACTTCCAGCTCAGCTCCCACCTTCTGAGCCCCCGCCAATGTGCTAGGAATGTATGTGTGTTTAATAGGTGACTTTTTAGTTCACATATAGAGATTTTCATCCCCATTTTACAGATAAAGAAATTGAGGCGCAGGGAAGCTGTGTAACTTGCCTAAGCACATGGCTTGCCATTGGTGGAATCAGGATTTGAACCCATGACTACTTGGCTCCAAGGCCATCTTGTTAGAGGCCTTGGGCTGGCAGCCGTCCAGGATTCCTCGAACGTGAATGGCTAACAGATGATGGGTCTACATTAAAAAAATACATATAATTTTAAAATTGTGAAACAACTCACATAGGAAAGCACATAAAACATAAATTTATATATTAATGAATTATTGTAAGTAAACATTGATGTAACTTCCACTTAGGCCCCATTATGAGTATCCCAGAAGCCCTCCCAGTCACCACCAGAGCCCTCAGGTGCAGAGGTGAACGCTCTTCTGAACTCGTACAGAATCACTTCCCTGCTGCTCTTTTTTTTTTTTTTTTTATTACTTAAGCAGATGTGCCTAATCAGCATAGTTTCATTTTGCCTGTTTTTTGAACTTTACATAACAGGGATCATATAGTATAGATAGATTCAGCTATGTCTGGATTCTTTCATTCAACAATGCATTTTTGAGATTCATCTCGATTATCAGTAGTTTATTTTCATTTCTGTGCAGTATTTTATCATATGACTATTCTACAGTTTCTTTAGCCATTCTTCTATTGATGGACCTTTGAGCTGTTTCCAGTTTAGGGCCGTTATGAAGACTGCTGCTATGAACATTCTTATACATGTTCATATGTCTCTGTTGAAAATACACCTAGAAGAGAAACCTCAGCTTTGTAAGACATGCATATTTTAACTTTAACAGATACTGACAAAGTGTTTACTAAGATTGTACCAATTCACACAGTCACCAGTGTTATGTGAGTTTTGGTGGCTCCATATCCTAATCAACACGTTGTGTTGTCAGTCTTTTTAACTTTAGCCATTATGTAGTGATACTACATTATGATTTTCAGATTTTATGACTATATTTGTTCTAGTGAAGCACAGATTAGTTTTCTCCGAATAGATAGCACTTCACCATATCAAGTGAGCCTTATAACAGAACTTACTAGCTGGCCAGTGTCTGCGCCCTTCGCATCCCTCCTGTTTAAACACAGAGGTGGACCGCTGTTGAGGATTTCTCAGGCGGAGCTCTTTGCAACTTGCAAAAAAAGTGGACTTGAGAAGCTGGCTCGTGGGAAATCCCTGTGGGTGTTTGGGGTCCAAGATCAACAAGCATGTGTAAACTTGGGCATAAATGACAGCCCTGCTTCTTGGTGGCCCTCTGCCGGCTCTCCATCCTCATCCCAGCCATTCCTGTCGCTTTCTTATCCTGGTGCTGTCAATCTGCCAAGCCTTTGGGGACTGCTAGCAGTCATAGCTGACATTTCCTTGGCATCTCTGTCGGCTTCAGTTCCCTCAATGGAAAGAGGGACCGTTAGGGAGATTAAATGTGATGGTGCTTGAAGCTCTGGGCACAAGGCCGGGCACAAAATAGATGTTCTGTTATAGGGCTGAGATGAGCTTGAGATGCTTAGGGTGCAGAATTTAAAGAGGAGCTCACTCTCGGGTGTTGATCCCACACTTGCTGAACCCCGAGAGGGACCGCCTTCTTAAATTTCACACTTTCAACATCTCTCTTGCTTCATCCTAGTGGCGGCTCTGCTTGGGTCTGATGCTGCTGCCGATCGACTGCCCTCTGGCTCCTGCATAACTTATTTCGCACTGCTCTTTACAGAACTTCAGGGGATTCCAAAACAAATCTGTGGCTATTTCATGCCGTACTTATAAAACAGGAAATAGAAAGGAATAGAAAATCTTAAAGTTCATCCTATATAATGGGGTAGGTATTGATTCAGGAAACTCAGGTCTTTGTTATACATACGTACACTTGTCCTAGGTCACAGCATAAAATGTGTTATTCACCATGGGTCACAATAAGAAGGAGTTTTGAAAACTACCACTCTGTCAGCTCTGTACCATTGACCGTGCCCAGAACACCCCCACTTTCCCCTCTGCCCCTTTTGCCTTCCAAGTTATTCTTGCCCCTGAGTACCCACTCTCCTCTGAAGCCTGCCCTGACTTCCCCAAGCAGAGGCCACTTCCTGTTGCTTCGCGTCCCTGCCATGCCTCACAGCAAGGCAGGACAATATTGACGGTGGCACCAGACTGCCCAGGTTCAAATCTCAGGCTGCCTCTTACTGGGTGTGTGACTGGGGGAAGTCACTTTGCTCTCCATGCCTCAGTTTCCCCATTTGTAAAATGGGGATGACGATAATCATCCTTACCTCATAAGACTGACGTTGAGGACCAAATGAGCTCACATATGAGGGGTGCCTATGCCAGCCCTGAGTGACCTCTCCATGAGTCCTAGCACTTATTTTCTTTATAGCTCAGGCCGTGCTGTGGCAGTCATTTTTTTTCCCTATTGATGCTTTGGTTTCCCTGTCTGTCTGCCCTCTCGGACTGCGGCTCATCGCAGCGAGGGTCTGTGCCTGGTTGGTGGTCGCAGCTCTGGTTCCAAGTGTGGGCCTGGCACACAGTAAGGTATAGTCCACGCCTCAGCTTTCCCCACCTCGAGTTACCTCCATCCAGGATACATTGGGTAGCTTGAGGTTTGCCTTCTGTCTGCTTCTCCATGCTCCTGCCGGGAACCCTGGCTCCTCATCCTTGGGACTTCTATGTGCCTTAGTGATGGTTACTGCCTGGTACTCTTGGGCTAGGAATCTTGGCAGGCCAAGGGGCCTGGTGCACCTGTGGGGCGTGACGGGGAGGCAGAGGACACACAGGCTTACATGGCCTGTTTCTCTATCCCTGAAACTGTGTTGCTGCTGGGCAAGGCCAGACTTTACTTGAGAAATGGGAATAGGTAACAGGAATTATAATGGTGGATAAGGACAATGCAAAACTGCCCAATTCATGGGATTCCCACAAACTCCAAAAGAAAAGCACAAAGACGGAGTCAGCCATCCATCGAGGATATGCGCTCCTAGCTTGGGTGGTCCTGTCCTCGGGTCCTCCCATCCCCAAGAGCCTGCCTCATCCTTTAAACCTTCTAGCTGAATCACCATCTCACATTAGGGAAGCTCCACGCTCTGCTCAGAGAATTGGCCTGGCCCTGGAGTCCATGCCTGGCTGCAGGAGCTCATCTGTGAGCTTCGGTATCCCAGCAGCTGAGTGATTTGGTCAAGACTAAAGAAGGGAGTGTGCGTGTATGAATGTGTGCGTGTGTGTTTGGGAGAAGACCAGAGGGACTTGAGCGGGGCCATCGGGTGAAGTCGGCCACACCACGTCCAGTCTTACTCCAGATTTCCTACAGGGGGACATGTGAAAGTCCTCCGGTGGACAACTGGTGGGTCAACCCCCCAGAAAACAATCACCACTGCAAATGAACATACAGTCACACTCACACACATGCACGCACACACTGCTCACACATGACCACAACGACACATATATAGACACACGTCTCACATACATCTGTACATACACAATACCATACACACAAACCCACCCACACATAACCATACACACACACAAACATGTGAACATAAGCAACATACACACCTGTACCTTTTTCGATGACAAATATTAATTCTCAGACATCACAGTCTAGAACGTACTAAGGAATAAAGACATTTTCTCAAATGCAACCTCATCTTCACAGACCCCTGCTCTCCAAGGGAAAAGCCCTTAGTGTTAATCGAGGTGGTCTCTGTGCCTTTTGTCCTCTGGCCAGTCCTGGGCTGCCCTGGGAGATCGTCCGCACGAGGAACTGGCACTCCTTCCAGAGCCATCTGCCCACTATGGCCTCACAAAGACCAGGTAGAAGTCTTGACATGAACTCTCATCTGAACCTCAGGACAACTCACGTCCCAGTCAGGGCATTCTCTCGGGGGGCGGCAGGGAGGGAGACAACGTGTGGATTTGTGATCATCCTGTACAGACACAGCTCTGGGATTCTTGCTTCTGATCACACAGATATTCATTAAAGCTGAGTAGGATAAATGAACGAATGAATTACATTGCAGAGATTTTGGAATCCAACAGACAATGGGCTTTCTCTGCATTTGTGCACACTTGAGAAAGGCATTTAGTCTTTAGGAGGCTAAATTCCCCTGTCTGTAAAATGGACATCATAATACTGTGTTACTTAAAGATGTAACCATAGTCATAAGTCAAAGAGATGCCAAAATACAGTGGCTCAAAAAAAGATGTCTCTCTTTCCCTCTCATGTGTCTGTTCTGCGTGAACAGCTGAGGTTGACAGGCTGTTCTAGACCCCGTCTGTCTTGTTGCTCTGCCTTCCCTGAGCCATTTTTCTCATCCACATGGTCAAAACCAATACACGGGAATAGGAAGAGAGAGTTGCATGCATAACTTGCAATAACATCCCATTGATCTAAAGGTAGTCACATGGCCAGACTAGCTGCAAAGGAGCCTGGGAAGTGTAGTCTTTAGCGGGGTAACCATGTGTTCAGCTGCAGAAGAAGGGGAGATTGCTCTTTGGCTGATCGCTAGCTGTCTTACCATAAATAGCTATGTCAGATGGCTATGGTGTGACTAAGTCAGGTAATGTGCACAACCTGCAAAGTACAGGGCCTGACGTACAGTCTGCACTTGAGAAATGGGAGCTATTATTTAATAATTTCGAAGGCATTCTTTTAAAATGAATGTTATAATAATGTAATTGAGCTGTACATTTTCTTGGTCCTTTGGTGGGGCAAGAGTGATATGGAAAAATAAAAGAGTCCAGCACAAATGTGTGGATAGGACTCAGAGAATGTGTAGCCTAGGAGGCAAAAGCCCTTTGTAGGATGTGACACCTGCTCCACGTATGTCTCAGTGCGGTGTTGGAGGAAGTGTAGGTGTCTTAGAGGTGTTTCTCAAATACAAGGATATAAAGAGTCGGCAATGGCAGGAAGCTGTTGTGGTGAACATCAGGCAACCTGTAAGTTCGGTCTTGTGCCCTGGTGAGTTCTGCTTGTCGCAACAGGAAGTGAATTTTCAGGAGTGTGGGGGAGAACGTAGGTATTCATGGGTAAGGCGTCACGATGCAGTGGCTTACCTGTGCGCTCTCAGTCTCATCATTGGGCAGATCACCTCACCTTCCTGAGTTTTGTTTTTGCCCATGCAGAAAATGGGAACCCAAAGGGCTCTTTCTCTATGGAATGGTTATGAGACTAAAGCAAGATAATGGGTGTGCTGTAAACTCCGAGAGGCTCTGCAGATGTGAGAAATTAGGGTAATTAAGTACAAGTGGGGGAAATCCATCACCAGCAGTCAGGTGTGTCCCCAGACCGGCTTGGGCTCATGTGGTGGGTGGGTGGAGCCCGCTTACCTGTCGAGAGAAAGCCTTTCTGTCCCCCCTCACCCCGGGGGAGTGGCAGCAGAGCTGTCAGTCTTAATCAGAACTTCCTTTCTGGGAGCGGCTTCCTCCTTGTCACAAACTTGGCACAGTTCAAACCTCCGTTTCAGGAGTTATTTTCTTTGGGTTTCTCAAACCCTCTTTTACCTGGAGGAGACAGGAAGCTCCGCGTTTCTTCCCACCTGGAAGTCACCACCACTCTAAGGCCGTCGTTGTTTCCCTGCAGAAGACACATTTGTGTGTCTACGCCCCACAATTTTTCTACATAACTTTCATTAAAGTTAATTGGCATCACAAGATTAAGGCAGGCAGCGAGACAACAGAGAAGTCAGTGCCACATTGTGCCTGGCTGGGGTGTTGGAAGAATGACAGGAGGGAGTCCCAGGCTCGGCTTCAGAGCCTTCTGCAGAAGGGGCTGCAGAGGTGCATTGTGGGAAGAGCCACAGCCTGGGGTTCTTGGGTGAGGTTAGGACTGTGGAGGTGCCTTCTCTCTAACATAAACGGGCCTGGAAGGTGTTTTTTTACTTCTCTCTCTCTCTCTCTCTCTCTCTCTCTCTCTCTCTCTCTCTCTCTCTCCCTCTCCTGTTTTAAATGACATTTGGCTATAGTAACACACATTAAAGTCATGACAACAGCTATTCACTGGGCGTCCAATGCGCTCATCTCTGGGTTGGGGCTACACTGGTATTTGATTCTCACGGCAGCTCTAGGAAGGGTACGGTCATCTGCCTTTTCTAGAGGAGAATGCTGAGGCTCAGAGAGGTTTCATGATTTTCCTGAGCTTGCACAAAGAGTAAAGAGCAAATCTAGTGTTGAAGCCCCTGTCACCTGACTCCATAGTGGGACACCGGGCTGAAAGCGGGGTGGAAAGGAAAGCCTTCCTGCTTTAGGTCACCGTTAGCTGATGCCATATCATTCGGGGAGTCCCTCCAGGCAGCCTGCCCATGGACTGGCTGGGTGTCTGGGACCCACCCTGTGCAGGCCTGACATGTGCAGGATCTGTGAAGGCCTGGCACGGGCAGGCCTGGTGCTCCCCGGAACCTCTCTGTCTTCTGCCAGCAGGCAGGCGGTGGGCTCCCGGGAGCGCGCAGCCCGCAGAATCCACTGACTCTTAACCTTTTTGTGTGCAAGGACCCACTTAATATTAAAACGATCAAAATACTTTAGTATCTGTTAACTGAAAAAACAAAATGATAGAAAAGATACTCTCAATTTAATAATACTTGGAAATAGGTCTGTATTTTATTTATCACATCTGTATAAATTAATAATAATGAAACAGATATAAATAGGCAATTCACAGAAGAAATACAAATGGCCAATAAATATATGAAAAGATGGTCAATCTCACTAGGAATCAAGGAAATGCAAAGGAAAACAACAATGAGACATTTCATTCATCAGATAGGCAAAATTTAAAAAGTTTGATATTATCTAGTGTTGGCTGGGGTGTGGGGAAATGGTTGCTTTGATCTATTTTCTGGTTTATGCGAGTATTAATCGGTACAGCCAGTTTGGAGGGGAATGTGGCAGAGATTATTAAAATATCATACACACACACATACACACACTTGCACACACACTGGGGTTTAGCAACTTTGCTTCTTGGTGACTCGCGTGTACACGACGCAATGAGCACTGAATCATTGTATGAAATAGCCAAAACCATTGGAAGTGAATTCAATGCCTGTGAATGGAGGGGTGATTACACAAACAGTGGAATATACATGCAATGGAATACGATGTAGCCATTAAAAGGTACCGAAGGGGAAAGATTTCCAAGACATATTGTCAAGAACATGCCCCATGTATCTTCAGGTAGCATCTGATTGAGGCGTCTAGTTGTTGCATTTTGAAATCTATTGCTGTGTTTGAGTCAAGGCCTCGCTTCCCCAGGCCACTCCCACTCAGTGACAGGGTGTGGGAAGGATACTAAAGAAAACCTGTTCCTGGGGGACATGGCACCGCTTTACCTGCCTCCTCTGAGCTCATGGCCTCCCCAGTGGCAGTCTTGGCTGCTTCCCTCTAATCTTCTCTCCTCGTCCCTTCCTCCGGGTCAGAATTGTGTGGTAGTCTGATGGTTTTCCCAGAATTCCTCCTGTGTCCTCTCTGTTCCCTCCTGCCTGTGTGGCTCCTGTCTATATCCTCTCACACTGGAACTTCCTTCAATGAGATTCTTACACGCTTAGTCCTGTTTTGGTGTCTGCCTCTTGGATTACCCATTGCAACCATTAATGCAGTGGTTCTCAAACTTCAGCGTGCGTTAAAGTCACCTGGAAGATTTGTTACAGAAAGCTGGGCCCCAGCCCCAGAGTTTCTGATTCAGTCGGTCTAGGGTAGGGTCTGAGCATT
Source organism: Macroglossus sobrinus (assembly GCA_004027375.1). Taxonomy (NCBI): domain Eukaryota; kingdom Metazoa; phylum Chordata; class Mammalia; order Chiroptera; family Pteropodidae; genus Macroglossus; species Macroglossus sobrinus. Next base: position 12,903 of record PVKZ01003452.1, read on the forward strand.
TGCATTTTGACGTTTTCAGGTAATGCTGACCACAAAGGACCATGCTTTGAGAATTATTCTGTGTAGAATATACATAGGTTTGCCTATGTATGTAAGCATAAAGAAAAATATCGGGGGTTCAGGGGGAGGGTATCCCAGCAAAGTGACAGCAGTGTTTTCCTTTAGGGAGGTCTATTGAATTGCAAGCAAGTGTTTCGAGGTGGGTGAGAGGTGGGTAAGAAACAGCAGACAACCTGGATTGAAATCCCAGTTTTATGACATAGCTGTGTAATCTCAGGCAAGTTCTTAATTTCCCTATGCTTCATGTTTCTCACGTGTAAAATGATGATAATAGCAATCTCTAAGGTTGCCTGGAGGAGAATGTAAGTTAATACATGTAAAGTACTTAGAACAGAGACGTAGTACATAATAAGCATTATATTTTTTCTGAATGAAATGAATGGTGAAGGAGTCTTTACCTCTGAACTTTTAGCAACAAGAATTAGAGGTATTACTTGTATAATTAATTTTTTTTCAATACAAAGAAGAAAAGTAGCTGTACATGTACGTGCGTTTGACACATATTCTGCATTCAATCTACGTGCAGTGTTTGGTGAGCAAACAGAGGCAGAGGGTTTCTTGCAAGATTTTTGCCTACCCCTTCCCTCTGAGGGCCCCAAACCCGTAAGTTATGAACCTTTAAATAAGGCAGCTAGCACGGCCTCATTGGCCAAGTTTTTGAAAATTAATGTAACCCAAATAGAAGTCAGTCCCTATGTGACCCAGTCTACATAGGGTCACATTCAAAGAAGCACGACCCATCGGCCAACACAAATTGAAAAGGAATTCCAAGTTTGACTTACGTCATCCTAAAAACATTAAGAGAAAACACTATCCACTGAATAACCTCAACAGCTCTTCAAACGCCCTTTTCTCTTCCTCCCCAGGGACAGCCCTGGAGCACTTGCGTGCTCACGGTTACCAGCGTCGGCCTCTGTCACACTAGATTCATCAAGAAAGCAGTTTAATTAAGCCTGAGTGTTAACAGGCCTCCTGTTCTTAAAGTGAGCCACTGCTGCTATAAAAAGTTCCTTTTCCCTGGACACATAATCCTATTTGAACATTGAGCCATTGGCCACAAAAACCTTCCTGCATTAGGCAGATTATCAAGTAAAGCATGTCTCACTCAGCAACGAAGGTGGTGGTCAGGGAGTGAAAGGTGGAATCGATCTTCCTCTTTATTTGTTTGTTTTTCTAAATTTATTCATACATTATTTAACACTTGTCTTAGGTACATTTTGGATCTGAAGCTAGAGGACGTACATGTTACCTTATCCGATCCTTGCTGCAACACCTGTGAGGTAGTAATTATTTCCGTTTTTCAGACGAATAACCCGAGGCTTACGGAAGTCAAATTAAAACTCATTAAAGTCACTCAACTTGTTAGTGGCTGAGCTTCTGCGATCCTTTCACTGTAGTAGCTCTTCTGCTGGACTAGGATACAGCCAAGCGAAGTTCAATGTCATTCACTATCTGGACAATATTGAAAAGATTTCTTGACATCTCTAAGCCTCAGTTTTCTCATCTGCAGATAAGATCAGAAATATTGAGCTGAGGGGATTTTTGTTGACATTAAATTAGATTTGAGGTGCGAAAGTACTATCTCAGCACCTACACACCGCAGGTAAACCGTGAGTCTTACAAAAGGAAAACCGTGACCAGCATGACTATGGCTGATTTTGTAGATTAGCCAGCTCACTTATTACTCATCACAACTCCCTTCTAGCTTCTCTTTTTGTCCTTTGAAGTGATAGGGAGCTAAAAGTAAAACAGAACTGCATTTTCCAGATTCCCTTGCAGCTAGGAAGTAGCATAGCATCTCAATCCCGCCAGTCGAAGTGCCATGCAAATCTTGAAAATGAAGTGAGTGATAGAGGTTGGTAGCCATGCACGGGAAGGTCAGATGTGCTGGCGAGTAGGGTGTATATGCCTGTATTTGGAGCTGGCTGTGGTGGGATCTATGGAGTCCATGGTTCAGTGTCACGGGCTCTGACCAGTGAGTTTTCTAGTATAGCGTTCCCATGCTGTGGGCTGTTTTTTCTCCTGGAAAAGTGGCCTCTTGGCTACAATATTTCTTTTAACACCCAAATCTGGTTTTCTAGCCCTCTTGGAGGTTCTGTGAACTACTGAATTCTCCTTAAGAAATCTCTTTCTGCTTAAACTGACCATAGCAGATTCTGTTGTTTAGAAATAGTTTTCGAAGACTGATGTAATAGGGAATTGGAAATTTCAGCCTTGAGTGTTCAAGTTGTCCATAGGCTTGTGGCCAGCACTCTGAACTAACTTATTTTTAAATGTGTTTCTAGATTGCTCTAACAAGGCAAAGAGTATAAGATTGATGGGGAACAGAGATAGTTCCTGAATTTTCTCTTTAGTTATTTTAACAGTCTGTAGTGATTTCAGACTAATGGTACTGTTGCACAAGTGTTGACTGCAAAGGTAAGATGAATATTTTAAAATTTGAAAACCAAGTTATAATTCTGCAAAACAGAGAAGAACATTTCCATGTCCTCAATCAGCAAACCATATGTACGGTTAACCATTGGTATTTTTCTAATTGCTGGTTTTAAACGGAAAGCCAAAATGAGATATTTGGACAAGATTAATAGAGATTCTGCATGACAAAAAGGGAGCGTGAGGCACCTCACAGCCAGCCAGAGCAGAGAGAGAGCATGGGCTCTGCAGTCATCTAGCACAGGATCAGCTCTGCGACATCACATGGGGCCCTGGGCCAGTAGGGACAGAAGGCCTACTCTACGATGCGATAAGGATTCAATGAGAGTGTGTGGGAATGGGCCCAACACATAAAAAATACTCAACTCGTGATGGATCCCTCTGACCTATTTCAGAAATTAGAAAGGTATAATCTAACCAGTGATATGCCTCTGAAATACTGTATGTGAACTGAATTTCAGAATATCAGATCATTGTGACATGTCAGAGAGGCTCTCTGAGGACCCGTTGTAAATCTAATGTGTGTGTGTGTGTATCTGTAGACACACACAAGCATAGTTGTGGGTTTTTTTTTGGGGGGGTGCTTTAAGGAATTAGATAAGTACAGTATATAATAAGCAAAGGGCCTTCTGCCTCAGTGTGTCTGGAAAGGGTCCTTATCACTGTGTTAATCCCAATTCTGAAACCTTCAGGTTGACTTCTGATTGGCACCTTTCTGGTTGACTAAGCCAGGCCACAGAGTGGTTGGATTACACATGCCGAGTGACCCCTTGAATAAACTCCCACTTTGGGTCTGGGGTGCATGAGGGAAGGAGCGAGAGATCCTTAGCACTGCTATTGCCTGCACTATATTCCTTCCTTAAGTAAACACAGTTAAATCTCTGTCATTGTCCTTACAAGGTATTTTTAACAGTTCCACTATTGAGTTAAGTGAACACTGAAGGGAAATCAATAAAGAGAAGAGAAAGAAAGAGAGAAGGTCAAGGGTAACTGACGTAGAGGACCACATCTTGCCACTTAGAGGTTGTCCAGATTTTGCAAAACTCTATACCTTTGTAGTTCAGTTAGCTGTTTCTACATTGGAACAAACAGACCTTAAAAAAAAATAATAATAAAAGCTGAGTAAGAAGCTTGGCGGAATTTTTAGACCCAAGTTTTCCATGGGTTAGGTTAGCTATAAATTAACCAGTCTGCAAAATATACAAATAAATGAATCGCTTTGTTCCAAGCCCTCTCCAGTAGGGTTCTGGCTGCTCGCTATGGAGCCTGGTAGACGTTCCACTGCCCAGTGCTTTTATAAATACTAATGAGTGACATATTGAGAAAAAATTGTACCTACAAAAGCAAAGACTTCTTCCATGCAAATCAGTCCCCAATTCCCCACAGATAAGGATCTTTTTGATGGAACACATGCAAAATCTCCAGCTCTTAATTCTTTCATTAGTATTCCAGGCAGATGGCTGCCAAATAACAGAGAAAACTGTCTGAATCGCTGTGTCTGAAACCTAATATTGATTTGTTTAATAGTGTCAGGAAGTCAAAATTCACAAATCTCCTGTCGATTGTTTATGAGGCAGTTAGCAGAGAATTGGTTGCCCCTGCTTAATTAATAACTCATTACTGAAATTTGATTATATGCTTGAATGCTTTAAATGGGTTCTAACACAGCGTCTGCAAAGTGGCGTAGGGACAAGGTAAGGCGGCTCTGAAGGGCTCTCCCGTTTTGGCTTCTGCCATTAGAATTCCCCACGGTCATACGACGCAGGCCTCTGACTCTCCTGCCAGCGTCCACCTGCCTGGCGTTGGCATGTTGGTTTGAAAGGTGTTCTGGGGTCACGTAAACGGCACAGAGGGTGGGTCTGAAATTCGGGGTGAGGTCATTTCTAAAAATAACCCTGCTAACATGGACATCACCGATTGGTCCCTTGATCAGAGGAGACATATATGTGGTTTTGTCTGTGAGGGCACAAATTCTGAAGGTAGGCGCTCTTAGGGGACGGATTCACCGGTGGAAGGACAGAAAACACTCTGTCCCTTCAGTGCTGTTGTTTCACAAACTAGGATTCCAGCGTCGCTGGTTGCCCTAAGTGGACAGACGGGCAGAATCAGAGCCCAGGAGGTCCTGGCATTATCTGACCTTGTGCTCTGAGGCTGGGGGTGTGGAGGGAGGCGCCACTCCGTGGGGCCCCATGCCAGGGACCGAAGGGGACAGATTATAGAGTCCAAGTTAAGGTAACATCAGAGAACGCGGGTATCTCTGCTATATCTCCTGATTAAAATAATGCCTGTGGGAGATAGCACATCTGAGGGCTGGGCTTGGGGCGGGGGTGGCTCTCCCCGGGGCCTGTGATGTAGGAGCTGCCCCCTGTGGTCGCTGACCTTGTAGCCCCAACACTGCTGCCCCCATCCATCAGACAGTTGGCTTTGCCAGGGGCAGGGTCTCGCCAACAAGGGTTCCCTGATCTCCCTTCTTTTTTCATTTTATGTGCAACCAAGCTGCTCTGATCAGGGCAAGATTGCAGAAGGAGAGGGGACTCAGAGCTTTGCCCCCTTTCTGTGCCCTGCAGGCTGCTATGGCCAGGAGGTGGACGGGAGTGTGGGGAGATGAGTGCGCTTCTCGCTGAAGCATTTGCCTTTAGTGCCATATGGGGTCACGTTCCTAGGCTAGCCCAATAAGAAGTTATTTAGCTCACAGTGGATAGACACTGTTAACTGGAGTGTGTCTGTTGAATGGTACTGCAGTCACGTTACAGGCAAAATAGGACTCGGTGGGCTAGCCTGCGACCCGGCCGCCACCGGAGCAGTCTCGCATCATTTTAGAACTTGGTTATTCTGGAAAAAAATGAGAGTACGTTCTAAATTCCAAAACAGCTGACTCACAAATGAACTTTCGGAAGCCACCCCTTTGTCAGCCTGTCTGCAGCAGGCGCACACGGGGCTTGGAAAGACCCCTCTTCGGTCGGCGATCAGGGCGTGTGCACAGAGGCCCTGTCCTGTGGCAGGGCTCGAGGAACTTGTGGTCTGCTCGTAAGGGGAAGGGCAGCTTAAGGCAGACCTCGGTAAAGGCCCCAGTGAGGGGACACGCAATATGGCTGCAGGAGTTCAGAGAGAGGAAAATGCTGACAGCTGGTAGGGGCAGGGAGGGCTTCAGGGAGGAGGTGGGGGAAGAACGGGGCCTGGGAGGGTGGTCAGATTTCGCCGGGGGGTGGCGGAGCATTTGGGCAGGCACAAGAGTGGGCTGGTCAAAGGTAGGTTTTGGGGACGGCAACTGACCACGCCGGCTAGAAAGGAGGGTAATATGACCAGCCCGTCTCCTGCCTGTGATCTTAATTGAACCAGTCAAGCTTTCAAAATGAATAGTTGATCATTTGATTAAGAAGGGCCTTTGACTCTTTCAAGACCCACGGAGACTGATTTTTATCAAAGTGGATCAGAATGGTTTGCATGGAGGAATGCTGGCCAGATTTGGGAGGGAGGGTCCTTGCTGCCCCTTGGGGCCAGCCTGAACTGCTCCTTCTCAGTGGGCTGTCGGTCACTGAGGTGGGCTATTCAGGGCGGAGGCCGGAAATTGCTGTCCCGAGCAGGGTGGCTGGGTCCCACAGCAACACTCATTGCTGCCAAGGGCAGGAACTTTATCAAGCCTGCTTCGAAGGTAAAACCTGGGTTTCTCCCAACAGCCTCCAATCAGGAATGTCTCCCAACGGCTTCATCTTGGCTTAACCAGCTCCAGTGCAAGAAAAGTTCGCTGGTGTCTGCCATGAAGCCGATTTGTCAAAGTGCTATTAAGGATTTTCGGTTATACAAAAAAAAAAAAAAAAGGAGTCAACTTTTTTTTTTTAAACTCTAATTTATTATGCTTGATTACGCAGCTGGAATGGGAAGGTAGCTGCTGTTTGTAGTTAAATAACTCCTCACAATTTCTTAAAGAAATGATCTTCAAAGCTTTAACGGGTCAGTGGCTCAAGTACAAAGGAAAGATTGATTTTCATCCTCCCACCCTTTGTTCCCAGAGTTTAAAACAGACACGTTTGGGTAAATTAGTTTGTCTATGTTATTAATGGAAGAAGTTATTAAACTCCCATAAATATACAGGGGTATCTCACTTAAGATGCCAAATTTGCTTTAAGAAAAAAGCACGCAAAAAGAAAATCTGGAAAAGCCCAGAAGATCTCTTGGTTTTTAAAAATATCATTTCTAGATGTGAATGTGGATCAGGGAGCTGGAGAAAGGGGCTGGTTCCAGGTATCCCCCAGCTGGTGGGATAAATGCTCAAGGAAGGAGACCCCTCGCACATGAAAAACAAAACAAAACAAAACACTGCATTTAATGGGAAACTTTCAGAGCTGGATTGGGGTGTGGGTGTGTATGTGAGTGGGACCGTGCAGTGAAGAGATTCTTCCCACTGTGAAGGGAGCCCTGGAGGTCCCTCTCAGGGTGGAAATGTTTTCCCTGCTCCAGGGGCCTTTTGGGGAGGGGCCCTGAGGGGACTCACCCGAGTGAGGGAGGCAGCCCCCAGCCCAGACGCTGGGCCGGAGTGTGAGGGAAACACAGCTGCAGGACCTACCCATGGGGACCATGCCCGCAGCACTGCAGATTCGAGGCTTAATGTGGTTTATAGGTAACTCCTCAGCTGTGGACAGCACTTCACAGTTTATAACCACCCCCTGAGTTCGGTGTCTCCTTTGAACCTCACAGTGACCCTGGGAGGTATGTAGAACAAAACTCGTGATTCTGATATTGCAGATAATGAAAGTCAAAGGCAAAGCATTTTTCCCTCCCCCCAAGTAGAAAAGTGAAATAAAGAAACTCATTTGCAAAGTAAAGAAAATCATAAAGAAGAAAATGAAAATCACCACCAGATGACATTTAGTGTTTTGGATTTTTTCCTTTTGGACTCTTCTCCGTGGACACACACACACACACACACACACACACACACACACACACGCTGAATGTTCAGTGAGCCAGGCATCTTATAAGTGTTTTTTACATATTAATTTTCTCCTCAGAACAACTTTATCGGGTAGGCATTATCATCTGCATTTTACAGATGAGAAAACAAAGGCACAGACAGGTTTTGACTTGCCCAAGGCCACACAGATAAGTGGCTGTGGGAGGTAAAGTTTGGACCCAGACAGACTGCTGGTGGCTCCAGCACCTGTCCTATGTCTGTATCCACCCGCATTTGACCTTTTTTATTCATCTGTAGACTTATTTAATGTAGGTGAAGTCATGCCATGACTACAATATCGCATCCTGCCCTTTGCCCATTCAGTACTGCCTCGTGAGCATTTCTGATGCGATTGCAATTCTGGAACAATTTTGAGTGAGTGTAGCACCAGATGGAGTAGAGTAAGTTGTCTTGCGTGAGGTCCCACTGGCCAGGACTGGGGCTTGTCAGCGTTCTTCCCCCCTATGCACTGTAGACACTCACAACGTGAAGCAGGGGGCAGGCACGAATCCAGATGCAGCCAGGTTGCACTGTCAGATTCAGAGGTGGCCCTGGGATCTGCAGGAGCTTCTGAGGCAGGATGTGCAGCCCTGGGATGGGACTATTTTTTTCCTGTCACCCAGTGTCTCTATCTTAAACCCTGTGTGAGACATTAATTTTTTAATTCTGCAAGACTAAGAAGAACTCTGAGAAGTTAAAATACTTCTTTGTTTTCCTCTGTCATAGCTTTTTCCCTTTTCGCTTTTGCCACCAGGAAGCTCAGTGTTACATCTGAAGCTAAAGTTAGGGCAACTCTGTGATCTCTTATGACCTGCATACTCTGCTTTTAATCTTCCTAGTCTTGATGGTCTTGTTTGTATTTTCTCAGTGTCTGTTTTATGTTTACGTGTTGTCATGATACATGTTACAAAGTTTCCTGGGACAGCAGTCTCACTTGTGCAACCACCATCTGCTCAGGACTGGCAGCTTCACTGTGGGGAGAGCTGAGAACAATAATCTTCAGCATTCACTTTTGGGCTATTTTACTGTTTATAAAACTCATGAACAGCCACGATCCCAATTAATTATCCTCCAAAGCCTCATTTTAGAGCTGAAGAAACTGAGGCTTGGCTTAGACGTGGCTTCACTGAGGCCATGTGCAGGCCTCCCATCACTGTCCTAGGTCCCTGGGAGTCCTCTGAAAAGCACGCACCCTAGTGCAGAAATGGGAACTCCTTTCCCTTCCCTTCTCCCAGCCTCACGCTACCCTGTGTGCTGGTATCTCCCATATGTGCTATGTGCGATGCTGGTGGCATGTGAGCTGACTGGAGTTATTACACTGGGAACACTTAAAAAAACTGTAAGATAAAAAAATATATATATATTTAATGAATTATGCTGAGTGAAACTGGTTTTCCATTTCCAATAGTAATGTTATGTGTTCTTTTACAATAAGTGTAGTAAAGTCATTAAGAAGAAAAGCACATCAACTTAAAGTATAATATTGAGTAAATCATTAAAAGACAGGTGTGCAGATACGATCAAACCAACAAGATGGCCTTTTTTCTTGACTCACTGCCAACTTATGACCGCATTTCCAGAGAAGGTCACTAGTCGCACAGATAAAACTTGAGAAGACCAAAGTGTTCTCAGATCCATGGGGATGAATCCTCGGTATAAGAATTTCAGGCCAGGAGCAAGTCAGATTTCTTAAGTCTGAAAGGCCATCCACGTCTCAGTTCAAGTATCCAAGGACCAAGTGGTGTCGGGAAGTTCAGGCGAGGTTCCCATTAGCCACGATGGCCAGCCAAGTTCATCTCTCTGGACCTCCATCTGTTCATCCGAAAAATGGGTGCTCTCCACCTGGTTAGGCTAAAGTTGAGGTTACTTCCCCCAGGACAGCTCATGCTGTGTCTCTGTCCTTCCTTCTCAGTAGACCGAGCCATACAAGGCAGCTCGCTCTCAGGTAGCACGTAGTTGCAGGGGGCCAGGAAGAATGAGCTCTGCGAGGCACGCCACTCTCTGCGGACACTCTGTATACCATGGGCGTGTTATTGTCTGGACCCCAGTTTGTTCATCTCTAGGATGAAGGGGGATGAATTGAGTCAAGACTGGCAAATAAGCAGTAGCTGCATGGAGTGCTGTGTATAGAATTCTGAGGCCACACCCAGTCTCTGTGAGAGCGAGGGGACCAGTGAGTGACCCTAGCATTTCTAGATAATGGCATGGTGGTTGACACAGAAATGACCCCAACAGCCAGGATTCTTTGGGCCACTGAGGTCTTAGGGCTTGTGTCCCTAATCTCTAAGTTTAGTTAGTTCTAGTTGCCCAAAAGACAGTTCCTAGAGGAAGCCTGCCCACCTGTCTTCATTCCGGCCCGCCTTCCCTTTCCGTAGCCCAGTCTCCATGGTGATGATGTGATCCCCATTTCTCAGGAAGGCTGCTAGGTTCATGTGAGCCATTGTGAGGACTGCACGATTTGTCATCCATCCTGAGATACCTTTGAGAGTGAAAGCGGCACTCTCGGTCATTCTCCTGGGATTACGGCGGTGACCTTGGACTTTCCCGGGGAACTGGCGTCACTTAAGGTGGTAGTTCTCAAACGTTCCTGTGCTAAGGATTGCTGCAGGAGATTCAGAGATTCTGATTCAGGAGGGTTAGAGCCTGAGAACTGGCATTCTAACGAGTCCCCAGGTGATGCCCATGTCCCAGGCCCCTGGACCACACGTTGAGTAGCCTGACATGGAGCATCAGGGCTTGACGGTTCACAGAGCTCATCCACCACACGTTCTGACTGATTCTTACAAAAAGTGCAAGAGGCTTGGAAAGTTACCAGTGCTAACCTGAGCTACCGAAAGATTCAGAGAGGTTAAGCGATTATCTCAAGGACACCCAGCTACAAGGGGAGAAGCCCTTGGTCACATTCAGGTTTACTAGTTCCCAGCCTCTGCTTGGCTCACCAGCCTCGGAGCCTCTCTCGGCCCAGGTGTGCGTTCAGGGCTGAGCTAGTCTCTCTGGCTCAGGAGTATGGCCTCCTTCTCAGCAAATGCTCTGACCCAGATTCAAACTGGCTCCTTTGGTTTTATGAACACCACTTCAGGTCAGCCCAGAGGTCAGGGATTTGGCATAAGAAATTACTTTAGCAATGGTTTTGTCTGTATTTAATATTTTAGGGTTTAAATGATCTTGATATATTAATAATGTTCAATGTTTAAACAGGTGTACATTCTAGAACATACACGCTAGATACTTTGTTTCACATCCTTGAAATGGAACCTTATTGCTAACATATCAGTCTGTTACTCAACTTCCATACTTTTAATTCTCATGTATATACAGTAGAGGACTGCCTAATGATTTCACCTCGCTATGCCTCAGTTTTCTCATCTATCAAACGGGACGGGTAATAATGCCTCCCTAATGGGACAGGGGTGAGCACTGATAAATTTGTGAATGTTAGAGTCATCGGAAGAGTACATGGCAAATACTGAGTGTCCCCAATTACTGTTCTTTTTCTATCCTCTGCCAAACACCCCTTATATTCTGCCCTTCACTGTCTTTTGTCATTTTGCTACCGTTCCATCACTGAACCTTTTCCAGGCAGAGGCCTTTTATCCTTTACCCTTTCAAGGCTTGCTTGTACACAGTAGGCGACTAAGACCTACTTGTTGAGTAAATGCAGAGCATAAAACCTCATTGAGTAAGTGCAAAGCATAATAACGCTTGAGAACACTCATCTCTACAGAGCAAAACCGTGAAGCCCAACACGTGAGTGATGGGACATCTCGCTGAGGCTCTGTGGCAGTTGCTGGAACAGCCCAGTGTGGCCACTGCCCAGCGTCCAGCATCTCACTCCCGGCTGCGTGAGATGCGTCGTGGGCCCTGCAGCATGCTCAGACACAAGGTCTTACAGACCTCCATCGAGAGTCCCGCTCCAGGCTTGGGAAGGTCTGGGATCGATGGCGCCAAAGGGAAAACTGAAAGTGAGTTGGGTGCGTCTCCTTCAGCCCTGCTGGCTGCTGATAGATTTGGGAGGGATACACATTTTTCCTCTGGATGCCTGGCTCTGAAGGGAAAGAAAAGAAAAGCAAAAATCTCAGTGGATATGGGACATTTTGTGGTTTTGGTCCAAACTCAGAACCAAAAGTGGGAACGAATCTCATGTCCAATGGCCAAGAAGTTAGACTCTTAATAAAAACTCCCATTTGTCAGCCGCTGAGTGAGCTTGGTGCTCAGGGACTGGTGACAGGAGGAGCACTATTGAGTCTCCCCAGGCTGATATGTTTCAGAGTCTGGAGCAGGCACACTTGTGCCTTAAAGATATCTAGTCAGTTAAAGAAGGAAAGAGTGCAACGTGAGTACATCTTAGATCACGAGGAAAACCGTACGGCTTGGAGAGAGAACCGTAGTTAGTGCCTGCCATGAAACACACACCTGCAAATGCAGTGACTTGAACAACCACCATTTATTTATAACGCTGTGGGTCAGTAAATTGGGCCGGGCTCAGCTCCACTCTGGAGGAAAGGAGCTGCCAATTCCGTTGCAAAGGGAGGTATGGATATTGGGGAGAGGTGGAAAGTTAGGGCCATTTTGCAAAGCACCGTGGGCTGGGAGGGCTGATCTCTCAACAGCGGTTGGGGGAATGAAGCAGATAAGGAGGTTGCGTGCTGAGAATGAGCACTGCTGAGGATTTGGAAGGCTAGGCGCTTTATTTCATTTCCTGGCTGCCTGTTGGGAGCAGAGGAAGCTCATAAGAGGTGGAAAAATAGGCCTTTATGTATGGAATGGAGAATGGGGTGAAGTTTGCATCCTGATACACTGCTGACTAACCATGTGGCTTTGAGGGCGTCAGTGAATGCACCTCAGCTTCAGTTTTTCTGTCAAATGGGACCACAGTTTCTTCTTCAGAGGGTTGCTGTGAGGGTCGAAGGGGCAATTGGCCTAGCACAGGGCAGGATGGGAAAAGCAACGCAGTGATGAGTGATACATAATATCAGTCAGTCAAGTAGCAAATAATAGCATATATGATGAAAGATGTGGAGAGTAATGAATAATTAGAATCTCTCCCTAGCAAAAGGAGCCTGGAATTTCTTACCCTGGCAGGTGGAGTGGCATCCCAGGGTACCTGCAAAGGCTGGCGTCTTCATGCTGCGAAGGCCAATACGGCCAGCAGAACCGGCCACTAGCCACTTAAGGCCTCCATGGTTTCAGGGCTCTGTGGGGTCTGGGGCTTTTGTTCCCCAACAGGAATCCCACTGAGCTCTAGGTAACACACACAGCCCTGGCCCTAACCTCGGCGCTCTACAAGAGGCCAGGGGCAGTGAGGAGGGTCCTGTTGAGGAGATAAGGCAACCCTTAAGGGGCTCAGGAAAACTCTGACTTTCTCCTTTGACACTCCCCCACCCCCCGTCCCAATATGCCATTGTCTCTGGGCAGAGAAAGATCAAGAGAACAGAGTTCGAGACTAATGACCTTGAACATATTCTATATCTGAATGGTCCAATATGGTAGCCTCTAGCCTCTAGCCATGTGTGGCTGTTGAGCACTTAAAATGTGGCTAGTGCAACCAAGAAATGGAATCTTTAATTCTGGTTAATTATTTATGGAGCCACTTGTGGCTAGCATATCGGACAAAGCAATTCTGGAGAGGGGAGCATCTGAAGGCAGAGCTTTGGGGATGCTGAGCCACGCGACCATCATGCCTGAGTGGGCTGCAGATGTTGTCGCAGCGCTGTGCGGGAGCCAGGTGAGGGTCTGGGGGTGTGTCAGCTGAGCAGCCGCACCTTGGTAAAGCCTCCAAGGTCGTTGCCTTCTTTTTCCTGTTCCTAAGTAGGGCTGAGAAAAGAGGAAAGATGATGGCCTGGAAGAAATCCAGAATACCGTATCGATTTAGCCTCTGTCCCCCTAGCTGTGTTCTGAGTGGCCACTCGTAACTCCCAGAATGGCCATGGCTCTGTACACTCCCTCATCCTTTCTTATGTCAGTGAACACTGTCCAGCTCAGCTGTCCAGTCAAGGAGAAAGCAGGAGACCTTCCAAGGAGGAGAGAAGGGTCCTCCCCATTTGGGTGTTGCTTTTAAACAAAAGGGATCACGTACGTGCTCAAGTGTGGCTTTTGAGGCATTAAACGAGCACGCGTGCACACACGCGCGCACGCGCGCGCGCACACACACACACACACACACACACACACACACACACATGCAGTTTGCTTGTTAAGAAGGTTACTTTCGGAGACTTGGGACAAGAGGTCCTGGTCTGGAAACGCTGGATGTTTTGTTTCTGCTTTAATTGGGTTCCGAAAGATGACAAACCAGATTCATCTTATCTCAGGATGTGCTCTTGAAACTCACACTGGGATTGATTTCGGGACCCTGAGCCACAGCAGAATGCTGCTTCTAGAACTGAGGGTGGATTTTACCTAGAGGTTCCCCACCTTCCTGCCTCGAGGTATTTTTCCCCATTGTCTTTCAACTCCAGAAGCAGTAAGGTGCTCGAACCAATCAGTCTTTGTGTGAAAGCAGGATGAGAAAGGCTGCTCTCTCTGTCTGCCTCACCCGTCTCTCAGTCCCCTGATATTTCCTAAAGTTGGGCTCTTTGCAAGCAAATGTTCTAGTGTCCTTTCAAGGATAGACTCTTTCCAGAGACTTTGATTGACTGCGGTGGAAACTAGTGGATCCTGCATGGGCTTTTTGCAGTGGCCTGGGCGAGATTAGTTTTCTGCTATTGCCATAATTTACAAGGCTCACGTAATCATGTAACGACTTGGTGATTACATGGCAAATATAGTATAAATACATAGTAATTACAAGTTCATGCAGATTACTTGGTATATACATTTGAAGTTACCGAGTAGTTCAAAGATTAATTATCCTGTAACTGGCAGTATTTAAATCATTTTTTTTTCTCATATACAAATACATTGAGGCCGACTTCAAGGCTGGAGACGATGGGGATGTGATGAGTATGATCTGAAAAGAAAAAATGAAATGTGACAGGCATGGATTATTTAAAGCATGCATATGTGAGCTGAGCAGCCACTACACTTTGATGCAAATCGTAGGGGAAAGAGCAGGGGGATGGTGTGTAGGGAAAGGTGCTGAACAAAGTAAGGATTTCCTGCTGGCGACTTGAAATTTAAACAAATAATCATTTAAATGGCGGCCCGGCATTACGTTCCGAGTTGTGTGCATTAATGTCAACATCTGGTACCAACATTTTGACAATTCTATTAAAATGCCCCAGCATTCCCTATCTAACACCTGTTAGCTCTAATTTTCTTTCCTGAGAAGCACACCAGTAGACAGGGTAGATTCCAAATCATTTATCACTTTTAAAGTGCTTCCATATGCGAGTCGGACCCAGCCTGGCCCTAGGCAAACGTTTTCTGAATGCATTAAAATTCAGGACTTTTTTTTTTTTTTTAAGTGTAGACACCAATGTTTCATTGAATTCATGTCTGGTAATTATTAGCTTAAATTGTGGCTCACACATGACTTGACAAAATGGACCATGAATTAAAACGCACGCACACACACACACACACACACTCACACACACACTCACACTCACACACGCTCACACTCCAGAACTCTGATAGATGCACCCAACTCCAACTTTGCTTGACATTACTCCTTACTGAGGTGTCAGTCAGTAATCATTAGGCAAACACTCTTCATGCAGGGAACTACGAAGAGGCCCAGCAGCCCCAAGAGACGATCTAAAAATGTCAGAAATGTTACAGCATAAATGAATGACACCAACAAGAGAACATGTGTTAGAGATGTAAGCAATTAGTTAATATATTACAACTTTGAACCTCTGAGCAAAACAGACAACAAAAATTACCTCTTGATGAAAAAGCTACAGGTAAGATCAGGTTGATTCCCACACAGGACAGTCCCCCTAAATTGGAGCAACCCTTCAGCCGCCCGGGAGGGAGTGAGGGAGGACCCCAGGATTCAGGGGTCTGCAGGGTGTGCGCCCTAGAGGCAGACCCTGCCTTGCTTGGAAATGACTTGCTTGACTGCTAGACTCTTGAAACGGAGAAGTGGAGTCTGAAATGAAAGATGTCTTGTGCCTCGTGGATCCATCTCATGAAGCTAGGCTAGCCCTCTGCTCCTTGCTGGGGCTTTCAAATGAAATCTAGAAGGTAGAATGCAATATCATTGATGTTTTCAAAGGAGAGAAGGTGCCCGCCTGCAAAAGGTGACGGGGGTGGGGATGTTATGTGGACAAATGCTTGTTTATTGCTTTTCAGAGGAGATTTGAAAAACTAAATATTGTTAATGGTATAGTGATCTCTTTCTGTCTCTCTGTGTAACACACACACAGATGTTTTAAGCAAGAAAATTTTCCCACATATATACATACACAGAAAATACGTTTTAAGCAAAAATACACGATATGTTCTTGGGCTAAGGGCTTGAACAGTTCCCTTAGAAGGAAACACGGAGTATGCAAGAAAGAAGGTATGAAAACTTGAGTTCACCAACTCTAAAAGTAAAAAAATTATAGACAGTTAAAAATGTCCGTTCCTGTACACATGCACACCTACACTTTCACACTTCCTCTGTTTACTAAATAACATTTCAGCACAGTTTTCATCTTATAAGGAAAGTGTTTGAAACTTGGAATAAGTGCACTTAATTAAAGGAAGGCTGTGAAAATGTGCACTAATCTGATATGACTAATAGCAAAGTGCATGAAATTGCTAATTAGAATTTCATTAAAGGTGCTGCTTTATCAGACTGTGAATATCACAACCTTTAAAATTCTTTCAGGAGAGCTTAATTCCTTTTCAAACAGAAATATTCTTTAAAGACATTTGATTTGTTCTGAAGGAATTCATGGCTTAGGCTGGAACTTAAAATGTTGCTGATATTCCAGGAGGTGATATCAGAATAGGAATATAGATCAGGGACATTGTTTCATTTGCCTGATGAATCCCTTTCTCTGTGGATTATTGTTTAGAAAACCAGCCAAGGAAATAGAGTTGAGTCCTTGGTTTGTTCCACATGTAATTTGTTTTCTGTTGAAGCCAAATGTTTATTCTTCCTAAGAGAAGAAAGGAAAAATTACTTAAAAAATTTTAAAGTCAATAAAAGTAAAATTAAACATTTTAATTTTCACACACATTACAATCAGTAAAAAGGAGCGGACAATAAAGTAGATTTTCTTTAAAGGAAAAGGTCATCTATTAAAAAAAAAAGTCAGCTAGCAGCCTTCACATTTTCTTTAAAAAATAAACCTCTTAAAATACTAGTAATATTTCCATCATAAAATTGCACTTTTTAAAATTAGGAAAGTCCATTGTTAATAATAGCAAATGTAGTCTATGTCTCTGACTGGCTTTCTTTCCCAGATTATAGGGTTTTCTTATTTCACATTTTAATTATTCCCTGTACTAAATCTGCATTTCAGCTTGCTTTTTACCACTCAAAATTTTTTTTTAAAAAATTTACTTTTCTATTTCTTCATCTTTTCTATTTTCAATTTTATTTTCTGTCACTTCTTTTTATTTTCACATGCATAAAGTTGCTATAACAAGTTCTCCCTGCACACAGCTCCCAATGTTACCAATTGTATTTTTTTTTTTTTTGCTGTTTTTCCTGATTGTTCAAGGGTTCTTACAATTAGTAACTGTTTTAAAATCAAGCTTGATTGAACAGTTACATTTTGTTACTGAAACACCATTAATGTTAATGGAACTTCAGCTCACTCAAAGCAGTAGTTTACTTTGACAGAAGTTAAAAAAACCAGCCCGGCTTCAAATTTACTGAACACACTGGTTAACAGTGATGTAATTTTGCAGAATTGAGTATTTTAAATACACTTTAAAAACCTTGGTTTAAAAGCTAATCAGTCATATTTACCTGACGACCACCTCTGAAAAGGGAGAAAATGAGAACAGGAGTAACTATTTGAGAAACAGTGTGATTTCTGTGGTCATTTAAAATCTCAAGTGAGTTAATTACAGTTTGCTCTGATTTTAGCTCCAGCAAGAGGAATTTTCGTGGCATTTAGATAATTTATCAACCGGGCTAGGTAACTGATAAAAGATTATGTTTTCCTTTCCAACATTTGGGAGTTCCACAATAAATGCAACGATTTAAAAAGATCAGTCTAGACTTAAATGAATGAAAATTGTGCTCGTTAGCTGTAATGTCTGGAGTCGGAGGTGGGGTGTCCGTCTTGCATATCTGTGGGCCACCGCAGTCAAACAAAGCTGATAATTCGAATGTTTTAAGTTTCAAATTGAGAAATATTGTCGCACTATGGCAACAATGGGGCTGTTGTCCTTTCAAGCACCTTGCGACTGCAGACTCCTTATGGATCGTTTTATGCAAAACGAATGGCAGGTAATTGTAATTTAATTCTTTCCACGTAAATTACAGTGAGTGCGTGACACAAAGCTGCCGCGGACCCTCCTTTCTCTGTCAATAGTTGAATTAATGGTGGCAGGAGTAAAAACAGCAATTGTGCACAACAGCCCTCCCCGGAGCCCCCTCCCCTTCCAAGGGGGGAAACTGCCAATCAGGCCGCGCCACCGCGGGGCCGGGATCCTCGGGTCGCCGCGGTTCCGGGACGCGACGCGACGTTCGGGCGACTCCGCGTGGAGGTCACTGAGCTCGGGGCCCGACGCGGGCCGAGGTGCCCGCAGGGGTCAGGTTTTGCGGGCCAGGTGGCCACTGTGTGGTCACTACGGTCGCGATGGGCACCAGGGGCTTAGGGCGCCGGACGGACGCGGCCGAGTTAATGGCAGAAAGGTCTCCCCGGGCAGGCGGGTGGGCCACGGCGCCCTGAGCCTGGCCTCGCTCGCCTGCCCAGGAGACGCCCGGAGGGCTTCCGGAGGAGGCGGCGCGGCCGGTCGCGGGGACGGGGTGCAGCGCCACCAGGTCCGAGCCACCCCAAGCCCAGAGCCGCTTCGTGCAGGGAGTCGGTTCTCGGAGTCGCGGGGGAGGCCTGAGAGGTGAGCGGGAAGGCGGGCGTCGCCTGGGGTCCCGACCACAGGCGCACAGCGCACGCACAGCGGACGCCTGGCACACAGTAGGCCCTCAGCACTCATTGAACCGACCACTAACATACTGTGTGACCTGAACAAAATCCGAACTCCTCCCTGAGGCCCGCAGAGGCGGTGTCCTCCAGCTTTTGCCTGGGGTCTGCTGGGGTGGGGGTAGGCGTTCTGGATTTGGAATGCCAGGGATGGAGTCTGCCTGCCCTGCCCTCAGTGGGTAACTTGGGAAGGGTTACTTAACCTGTCTGGCCGCAGTTGCCACAACTGCAAACGGAGTTAATAACGAAACCCTACCTTCAGGGGCCCTATGGGTGTTTATAAGCTACCAGTGAAGTGCTTACCATGGCGCCTGGCACACAGTAGAGTGCCCAGTAAATGTCTGTGGGGCTCATTCTCTCTGTCTCAGCCATGTCTCCCTTTTCCCGGACTCTCCTTAGTGAGTCCTGCCTCAGGGCCTTTGCACGCACAGCCAGAGTTCTTACCCTGCAGCTGTCATGGCTTCTGCTTTAGGCCTCAGCTCAGGTGCCAGCTCTGCGAGATCTGCGCGACATCTGGCCATCCCATCCATCACTATCACAAAGCTCGTTGCCTTCATCCTGATATATACCCTGATCTGAATGTGTTTCTTCCCTTAGCATTTATTGTCCATCTCTTCCCCCAAATGTAAGTTCCACGAACTCGGGGATTTCATTTGTCTTGTCCTCTGCCGGTCCCCAGCACCTTGCCTAGTGCCTGCTATGTAGTACACACTCAGTAAATACTGTAGAACGGACGAATGGAGCTATATCCTCCGACCTGTACATCAAATGGTTGCACGGCACCATCTCGAAGTGCCTGGTTCTGTTCAGGATTATAAGTAAAATCATCAACATAGAAATAATATTTTCAAAGTTAAAAACGAACAAACAATTTTCTAAAGAGATCTAGGTTCTCAAGAAGGGTGCCAGACAAGTAGAGACTCTTCTCGAGGTCACCATCTTTCTTCCCCAACAAGTTTTGACCGTGAGGGTGGAGTCAATTTTTTTGAGCTCTCCTTATAGCTCCCTGATCCTGGAGGCTGATGGAGGGCCTTCTGGGTTCCAGCTTGGGCCCAGGAACACTATAGATGTCCACCCCACAGTACAGCAATGCCCACCTATATGCTACCTACCCTTCAATACCCGCCCCCCCCCCACCCAGTGACTATATCCTGTGGCAGTTGGCCTTTTGTCCCCAACCTCCCTGGCCAGAGTTTCTCTGCTCCTTTGATTTCCCCTCTTTGGCATTAATCACAAGTTCACACCTGCTCTTCCTCCTCCCCAGAGCCAGCTGCTTCAGACTGGCTCCTGCTGGGCTGGCCAGGCCATCTGAAGGAGCCAGAGAGGCTGGGTGGGACTGCCTCAGCAGCTCAGCTCAAGTTGGCGAGATGAGTCAACTGGCTAGGGTCACCGTGTCTCCTTGGCGCCCGGGCTGGAGCCACAGACAGTATTTTTGGAAGGCCTGGCTTGGCTTCCCATCTCACACTATTTATTTACTCAGTGAGATCATTACAAACAATGAGTATCTTAGACATGGTGACCATCCTTGGTGACCAGCTCCAATCCTGGAGTCCTGTCTTTGGGAGAGAATTGGGAGAAGACCTCTGACTGTCCACAGAACAAGAAGTATAAATACTCAACGTGTCCATATATCCCAAACCAGCTGCTTATCTCCATTGGATTGGGCATAATGATGGGTGCCAGGGGTATCAGTATTACACTTGTGCCAGGAACTGTTCTAGGTGCTTCGTGTGTGTTATATCACTTAGGGAAATACTCATATCGCTGTGAAATAGGTTCTATTATTATCTCCCTTTAGCCAGGAGGACACAGGCTCAGAGCAGACAAGGTTACACAGCCAGGAAGTGACAGGGTCTGAACTTGGAACCAGAGCCTGCGCTCCTAACCAGCACACTGCGTTGTCCCTCTGTCTTAGTCTCCAAGGTGGATTAGATACAGCCTCAGCCATCTAGGGGCACAGAGCATCAGAAGCAGAGAAGGTAGGTGAGTAGGTGTGGTCCAGGTTGTCCGTAGTGGTTCTTGTTCTGAGTGCTTTACACGTATGATTAGCTCTTTAGACCCTAGGAGGTAGGAAGTAACATCATCCCTATTTTATAAATAAGACACAGAGAGGTCCAGCTGTTTGCCTGAGGTCTGAGGGCTAGTAAGTGACAGAGCTGGGATTGGAACTCACAGAGCCTCGCTCCAGGGTGCATGCTGTCACCCCTGCCCTGTGTAAGGTCCTGATAGTCCTCGTGCCCATGTGCCAGTCCTAAGGCAGCCGAGTCTGCTGAGCCCCTTCACTGTCACCGTGAACACCCTATGCTTGGAGCCAGAGCTGCGGCTCCCTAACTGAAACCTTTGGGGAGTCTTCGTTTCCCTGTCTGTAAGATGGGCACAATGAGGTCGGCACTCCCTGCCTCCCAGGGCCGCTGCGAGGAGCAAGGAAGGTCATGTACAGGGAGAGCGCTGTCCAGGATGAACCGCTGACTTCACAGACACTCAGTTCTACGGGCGCTGGCCTGTGCTCCACACCGTGGACAGGGGACAGCTGAGTGAGCTACCTTAAAGAGCAGGATGCACGGCCCACGAAAAATGAAGTGATCGTTTTCATTTCCAAATAAACAGCTGTAAATGAGGTGTCTCGTTTGATGATGCAGATGGTTAGAGAATTCAGTCTGTTACTGTTGGGGGCGTTTCTGTAAGGAGACTGTATTCAAAGGCCCCAGGGCCAACGCTCCGATGGCTTCACGGTGGGCCTGGTGCTTGGTGCTTTGTGTGCTCAAGCCCCCCTGGGTCCTCCTGGAGCCCTGTGAGGTGAGACTGACATTGCACCCATTTTATAGGCTGATAAACTGAGAGCCTAATGAATGGAGGAGCTGGGCTCGGAAGCGAGTCCAGCGGACAGCCATCTGGCATCTTTGCCACAGCCCCATCGCGATGGTGCAGACCTGGCTCATGGGGCCACCCCACTTCTTTTCCGGCTCTGAACTTTTGGCTTTAGCTACCCCTTTGTCTGAGTGTCCCCCTCCTTCAAACTCAGTACTTTTATATCCTTCACCGCTCCTCAGTCTTGGGGATCCACCACCCAAGAAAATACCTCTGTCGAGTGTCCTAGGGTGATTCCACACCCACCCACCAGCTTGCTGCTTCTGTACAAAACCTTGAGGTCAGCACTTTGTGCCTTGCACAAGGCCAAGGCAAAGAGACACACTCGCCCGTCCCCAGGATCTCGCCCCAGGTGAAGTCACACCTTTACAGGCCAGAGTGGCAGCAGCACAGTGGTGTTGCCTCGGTTTCTCCTCATGTTCACACCAGACCTGCTTCTGGCCCCAGTGGCTGAGTTTATTTTGGCTTACATGACGGAGTGGTCAGAGGCAGTCAACATCTACTTTCGTGAAGCCCTCAGGTGGATCGAGTGGGATTGTGAAGGGTGTCAGCTGCCCGTGGGCTTGCAGTGCCCACCCAATGGGCCGCTGGGCTCCGTCCTGGTGCTCCCAGGTGACAAGTGGCTGGTGACTCTAGTGGTGTGTAGGCACGACGCTGAGGGGATTCCCGTACTCAGATCATGACTGCAGACGGGGAGGGGTGACCTGGGCTGCATGGTGGAGGCGTGAGGATGAGCGAGTTGGAGGGAACTCGTGGGGTGGCCACGAGCACCTGAATGAGCATGCTGGATGAGTCCACACACGGAGGGGAGTGGATGCCTCAGGGACTGGCGGGGCCCCTGGGGACAGAGTCCCTGATCCCCCACTTGCTAAGTGTGGGGCCTTGGGCAAATGACATAACTTTTCTGTGCTTCCATTTTCTCATCCGTAAAGCTGATAATAGCTCGATGTATCTGGCAGGATTGTTGGGAGGACTTAATTATCCAGTATACGGAAAAGCATTTTGAATGGTGTCTGGCACAGAGTAAGCAGTCAATAAATATTAACTGACCCTAAAATACAGGCTGAAAATTATCTTCTCCATTCACATTTACCTTCCCACTCAAGATACATAATACACAAATGTCACACAATGGAGCGCCTTGAAAGCTGTATGCCGACGAGAGATGATCCTGACATGTATTCTGGGCTCTACCATTCTCTGCTATATAAGTGACTTAGTTTTCTCAGCTTCAGTTTTTTTCTCTATAAAATGGTTGTAAAATTAAAAAATCTATTATTAATAGTGAGGATTAAGCAAATAATATACATAAAGCAAATGATACTTATTATTCTTCTTCATCCCCTGCCTCCTTTTCCCTCTCTATACAAGTCCTGAAAAGCCAAGAGATGTGTTTTTTCAAACCAGTTTTCTTTCCCTCCTGGGTACACAGAGAGACTACATTTCCCAAAATCCTTTGCAGTCAGGGGCCCTATGTGACTGAATTCTGGCCAATGGAGTATGGGCAGGAGGGATGTACACTACCTCCAGGGCTGGCCCCTAAACTTTCTTGTAAGATCTTTCATGCTCCTTTTCTCCTATACCTGCCAACTGAATGCTCAGGGTTACCGAGGAAGCCATATTTTGAAGGTTGTGGAGCGTCTGCCAGCAGAACCCTGCTCTCCACTGCCTACACCCTATCGGCCTGCTTGGAACACATATTAAGCTATTGCAGTTTAGGGCTTGCTTGTTGCTGCAGCTCATAATTAGCCTTTGCAGATGTATTAAGAATTTCATAGAACCTCTACCCAGTGTATACACACCTGCACACTTTTACATCATAAGATTGTGAACCTATTTTAGAGTCTTCCTGGCCCCCACCTTCCTTAAGCTCATCTAGGTGACTCAAGGTTAGGATCTTACTGCCTTCAAGAACCAGACCCTTCAGTTCAGTTGCTATTGCTGGTGGTGAGGTAATCCCTGAGAGCAACTTCCTGGTCTCGCTACAGCAGGGACGTTCTGAGGACAATTCCTTACCTAATGGATTTTACTGACAGCCTCACCTCTCAGGGCCAAGGTCCCCTAAAAAGCCATCGCTAATTATACAGACGCTCTCCTCCAATCTACAGTTACCCAAGTGCTTGCTGTCACCCTCATGGCATGCCCAACAGATCTGATGGATCACAGGTCACAGGATCAAGCAGCAGCTCCAGAAGAGCCCAGAGAATTTGTGCAGGCCCCTGATGCAGCCCAGCCCTCCTTCTGCCTTGGGTAACATGGAGATGGGCTCTTTCTGTGCTCCCTGCCCCAGTAAGTCGAGCAACCCCTGGAGGTTGGGGCTGTGCTGCATCCACCCCCTTTCTCCTCAGAGCCTGCTGCAGGGTTGGGGTGCAGCAGATGTTGTTTGTTTTGCACAGGGTTGTTGATTTCAGGGGTCAGGGACCAGCTTTATGGTGTTCTAGAAAAAAATTAAAATCCTTGACTTAGCTAGTTTATATGAGTTAAAAATAAATGATCTTAATCTATTGAATGTCTGTTCTGTTCCAGCCTTTCTGTTGTTTCATTAAGTCCTTCTCTATAATCCTATTGGGTGAGTTTTAAGGAGCCCATGTGCCAGGTGAGAAAGTAGAGGTGTAGAGTTGGCAGGCCCAGGGTCCCAGAACTGCATAGGATGGAACTGAGATAACAACTGGGCCTTTCCTGAGCCCTTACTGCGTGCCAGGGACCACGTATCCTAAGTGTTTTTGATTAATTATTTTTTTTAAATTTTGAATAATTTCTTTATGGAGTGGAGATTACGATTTCCATCTTATAGGTGAGAAAACCAAGGATCAGTGAGGTGCATTGACTCTTATCCCCAAGGTTTCATGGTCAAAAGAGGTGGTGCCTGGATTCCTACCGAAGTCTCTTTTCCTTTAGTGCTTGTGCTGGGCACTTTTCACTGCCTCCTCTGCCACTCAGTAAGTGAGTATCAGCAGGGACACCCACTTACTGGGTGGCAGAGGAGGCTGCAGGGACCAGCTAAATACTCTTCCAGGGGCCATGACTTTTGGGTGGGGAGCTACCCTGCGGTCAGGTTGACAGCCTGCTTTGATGAACACCTACTGTGTGCAAATCTGGCCCTAAGCCCTGCTACAATACAAGGGAGATCCAGACTGTTCCAGAGATGAACCTTGTGTGCCTGGATTTGAATCCCAGCTGACTGAGTGACCTTGGAGAAGTTACCCATCTTCTCTGAACTTCAGTTTTGCCATGTATAAAAAAGAGATAACAAAAGTACTTACCTTATAGGATTATTATGAAGATTAAATAATAACATGTAAAGTTCTTGGGTCATTGGAAGCTCTGTATTATATACTTATGGACTCTTTTCATTATCAAGAACCCTAGTAGACTTTCAATAGGTGAAGGGAGATATAATGCACCAAGCGAATGCCACAAGCAAAGCTTGAGATCTGACCAAACAGAGGGTGTTTTCTGAGAATCATAAGTAGCTCAGTTTGCCTGGTTCATATGGGAGCAATCAAAGATGAGGCTAGAGAGACTGGGGCCAGGTTGATGAGTCTATACTTAACAGGCAACAGGGAGCCATTGAGGGTTTTTGAGCAGGGGAGTGTCGTAACCAGAGCCGGGGTTTAGAAAGATCCCTCGAGCCACAGTGTAGGGTGGACTGGATTGAGAATGACAGGAAATGTCCAGTAGAAAACTATCGTCATTGACCAGGGGAGACCTATTGTCATCAGCCTGGTGGCAGCTGACTGGAAAGGACAGCGTGAGTTGGCAGTCATGGCAGGGGAGGTCCTCTGGTGGTTTGTGAACTCCATGCTGCATGGGGCGTGTGCCACACACATCCTCGGCCGGGGGCAGGCGTGACAGTCATGCCCATCCAGGTCTGCGTGAGTGGCTGGGAACCCAGGGCGGGGCTTTTCCTTTGCAGGCCCAGACTTGGGACGTGGTCCTTCTGGGAATCATGTCATCAGTGGCAGCTTTGTGCCAAGAAAGAGACAAAAGAAAGGTAGAGAAATGGGGGACCAGCCTCTTTTGGTCCCGAGAACTCAGCACCTGGTGTCTTCAGGGTGGAAAAGCTCTTTGATGGTCCGAAAACGGGTTCCAGAAGGCTCACTTGGAAGGGAAAAGGGAAGCTGGCTATTTTAGGGTTTTTATCTAGGTTTTTGAAAAGCAAAGCAGACTGGTGAGAGCCGCCTGTCTGAGGCGTGTTTTATCTTAACCTTTCTGTGTAATCCTGAAAGCCCACCTAATCAATTGAAGATCATAAAATATTAGACTTAATGCTGCAAAGTGCTGCTTTTTAATTCACATAACAAGCTCCTAAATAATTCAAATAGCAAACAGACCCTGCAAGTCAATGGTGGGAGGCTGCTTGGATCAGCGGGAGAGTGTCAACACATGCCACATTTCCCGGATCGACTCCATTTCAAGAACCCTATTAAGTTAATTGCCGGTTTCTGACAGCAGAGAGCATGCTGGGAGCACAGCAAGCTTTATTAGCCTCCATGGCATCTGGAGACATCAGCCATTTTGCCCCTACTTGCAGGCACTGGGAGCAGCATGGAAAAAAGTAAATCAAATTACGAGACAATAAATGCTTTTGGCAACACGTGGGCATCGGATTCATTGGTGAATCCGAAAGGGTTTGAGTGTCAATTGTCAGCCTGTTAAATTTTTTATAGCAGCACCATCTATATGTTGCAAAAGTCTTATAGGATGCTGTAGAGCAGTTATAGCATTTACACTACATGGCCGATGAAGGTAAACGTTAGTACAAACAAGGGGACCCATCTCCTAAAGAAACCACAGAGTGGAGAGAGTCTCTGAATGGAACAGGAGCTGGGGTGGACATTTAGAGAGGGCCCAGATAGCCCAGATGTTACCCATTCAGGGTTTTGGGCAGACCTGCCTGGATTTGGAAACCCAGTGGGGACACCTGTGGGGTTCTGGAGATAGTCAGAAATGGGCAGGGAAGGGAAGAGGTGTGAAGTCCAAGGTCTCTGGCCTTCTGTCCATCTGGAGGTTCCCACACAGAGCATTGCTTCCATGGCTACCTGCTCTCCCCTTGGCATCTCTGGTACTGAGTACCGTGCCAGGTGGAGGCAACCTGGCAGTTTGGAGAGCTACCAACAGGCATTACTCTGCAGACTGGGGATCTCATCTATCCAGTGCTCACCTTTGACACATGAGAAAACACAAGCAGAGAGAGATTCCATGACTAGCCCAAGGTCACACGGCCAGCCGGTGGCAGTTAGTTCTAGGACAAATTCCGTTTTGTTGCCTGACCCCATCCCATCTTGTGTCATTTCTCTTTCAGACCCAAGGTTATGGTGCAGTGGTGAAAACCTAGATTAGATCTAGATTATAATCCTGGCTCAACCATTTATTGTCCATGTGACCTTAATTTAAACAAAATATATAACTTTACTGTCCCTTTGCCTTGTTGGCAAAATGAGGATGGGAGGGAGTGTTTACCTACTGGAATTCTTATGGAGGAATTAAATTAATGACGTGTTAAATATGCAGTTAGGACCCCAAGCTTGGTAGCCAGGCACTCAGCATAATTTCTTTCCCATCATCTATGTGGGGGAGTCATATGAGCAAGGCTCAGATGAGCAAGATTGGGTTTTGAGATGATTCTTTTACAAACCAATAATTTGGGTTTGCGCCTCTGAATTTTTACATCAAGTTTGCAGAAAGTAAAGCAGATTACTCTCTCAAATCTCTCCTTGCCCTAGCCCTCAGATCTAGCCTTCTTGTCTGAAGAAATGACACTTCTTCCTGCATCTAGCCCTTGCAATGACAGGAATACAGTAGGAAAGAACATTTGAAATGATGGGCGGGGTGAGGAGGCCAGGGTCAAAAGTGACAGCAGGTGTCAGTAGAGCAGGCGGGTTGACTGATTGGATCCTGGTTCTCCAGGGTCCCTGTAGCCGTGGGCTTGCTGCGCTTTGATGCTGGAAGGGGGTCTCATAGATGGAGTCTGGTGGCCTTATTTCACAGATAAGGAAACTGAGGCTCAGAATGAGATGGCGACTTGCCTGCGGGCACACAGCCAGTTGGCGGGGCAGCCGGTGACAGAAGCTTGGTCTCCACCCTCCTGGTCCTGTCCTCTTCCTCGTTCTCAGACAGTTGGGAGTGACCTTAGTGGCACCAGAGCTGATTTCATCTCATGTGGAAAGAAGCAGAGCAGTGTCATCAGCCAAAGCCTGGCGACCTCCTGCATTTAAGGAGCGAGGACATGCCATTACACAGATCTCTCTCTCTGAAAATAACAGTATCATTTCATAACTAATCTGGATTTGGAGATCCAGTGGGGACAGCTGAGGGTTGAATTGCAAGCACTTTATTTACGTTATCCATGTAGCACTTCGAGGTCAGTGTTACTATGACTCCAATTTTTCAGAGGAGGAAAAATGGAGGCTCGTGGGTTAAATGGCTTGCCCGAAGTCACACAGCTTCGAAAGTCAGAGGGAGGTTTTGAACCAGGGTTCGTTTTGACTTCTGTCCTTTTCCTGTGGCCTCACCCTTCCCCCTACACCCATTAGGTTTGGCTTAGGCTGGGGGTTTCTAGAAAGGGGAACCAGGATCACTGTTTCAGGCAGAAGGAGAAGCGGATCGCTCACCTGGGGTCTGGCACTAGCAAACATTGGTGGGCGCTACTGGGAAGGTGCTGTTGCATCCTCATCCCACCCCATTCCTCCCACCTGTGTTTCCACCAAGAATGGGTTGGTAGCCAGGGACCCAGAGCTCCTCTTTCACACCATCACCAAGCTCTGGTAAACAAGTATGTGTATTAGGAGTAAGTTTAGCTGCATCTAAGAGAAAACTCAAATAACAGCGGCTTAAATGCTGATGTATGACAGGTCCTGGGCAGGCTGGTGTGGTTGCTTCATGATTATCTGGAGCCCAGGCTATATCTCCCCTCCTGCTCCATCATTTCCAACATTTGGTTTCCATCCTCAGTGTTTCAAGATGCCTGCTGCAGCTCCAGCCATCGTGTCCACATTCCAGGAAGCAAGAAGGAAGAACAGGGTAAAGCACTAGGGTCTTTCTCTAGTCATCTTTTCTCCCTATCAAAGAAGTCCTTTCCTCTGAGTTTTTCTTGTTCCAGTGGCCAGAACTTAGTCGTGTGACCACATCTAGCTGTAAGAGAGTCTGAGAAACAGAGTCTTTAACTAGGCACATCGCTACTTCAAGAATATAGAGGCTCGTGAGTGAGGAAGAATGGTTACTGGGGAAGTAGCAGGCAGACTCTGCCATGGCACGATTCTGCGGCACCTTCTCCACTTGCCAAAGTGCTAATGACTGAGAATGACGGCGTTTTGAATTAGAGAAAAACTCATGTTAGCTTTGGTCAGAGTTTTATAACACTTTGAGATAATTGGAAACGCCCTGGGATGCCAGGAGTCTGGGGTTGGAACCACTGTGCTTTCTGGGGCTGTTTGTTCCGAGGATGACAACGATGATGAAATCAACAGTAATTCACACTGCCAGCGACTTTCATCCCCCTCTGTCCCCTTTCAAAATACAGATAAGTTTTATTTCTCTGGACATCTTCTGTTCGTAGCAGATTTTCCTATGGGTCTTCTGAGGTTGATTGAAGAATGGGTTTCTCGTTCTGGAAGATTCTGATGATCGTTGGCCTGTAGCAACAAACACAGCTGTCGCTGAGCCAGCACCACACACGTACAAGGCACTTTACCTGTGGCAAGTCCCACCATCCTCACAGCAGGCAGAGGGATTACGATCCCGTTTTATAGATGCAAAGTGGGGACTCAGAGAGGCTGAGCACCTTGCCCAAGATCACACAGCTGCTGCTTTGGACTCAAGGTTTGTGTCTCTTCCAAATTCAGGTGTTATAGACCCAGCTCCCCAGTGAGATGGTGTTCGGAGGTGGCGCCTTTGGCGGGGAATTGGGCTTAGATGAGGTCATGAGGGTGGAGGCCCCGCCACGTGATTGGTATCCTTATAAAGGGGCTAAAAATCACAGAGCTCCCTCTCTCTGCCATGTGAGGACACAGTGAGAGGCCAGGAAGAACGTTCTCACTAGAAATGGACTGTGCCAGCCACTCGATCCTGGATGACCAGCTTCCAGGACCGTGAGAAACAAACGTCTTGTCTAAGCCCCCGGTGCAGGGTATTTTTGTAGCAGCCGAGGTGACTAGGGCAAGCGCTGGGTGGAGGTGGTACTTTCCACCACACCACGAGGCCACTTGGTGCATTCCTGATCTTCACCCTTCCTGCCCATTGCAGACGATGGCTCCTTGTGACAGCAGGGGCACCGCTGAGACCTCCAAGCCTGTGCTGTCTTCTAGAGCCCTTTCTTACTCCATCTCCTCCTTCATTCTCCTCAAGACCCTCCTTGAATCTTGGAAAGAACCCTGCAAAGCTGCCAGTGGACTCTAGTCCCATCGCCTGACCCCCACATGGGCTTGGGACGGCCATGCCTCCCTGTGGGCCTCACCCATCTCATCTGTGGGCCCCACCTGGCTTCCTGCATCTCTGCATACAGGCAGCTGGCGGAGTCTCTGTGGCAACGGCGTTCTGGGTCCAGTTATGAGCCACACGGTCTGCTGGCTGGGCCCGAGGTCTGTAAATAGGACCAAAACATAGGCTGTCCTGTCCCCTGCACTGTGCCTGTCTCAGTGAGTGAGGCCACTGAGTTCGATGGCCAAGCCAGGAGCCCCTGTTCTCGCAGCCCTGAGAGGCAGGGAGAGCGGCGTGCGCAGTGCAGGCCCTGCCGCCTGCCTACCCGTGTCTCCCGGGGCTTCTATACATAATTTAAATATATACTTTGAAAATTGAAAAGTGTTCACATATAGAATGTAGCTGCGGGGAGGGCGTGCTCTCTTTGAACGTGTCTCTTTAAAGACAAAGTTTGCCAAGTGTTCTCCCGCCCTTAAGGAGACACTTGAACGTGGCAGCAGATGGGAAATGGAAATTGAAGTGTCTCTCCCAGGCCACCGTACATGTATAAAACAGGCACGATCTATTCTAAGCGCTCATTAATAGCTGGTCTCGGAGGGCCCCGGCAGCAGCCGGAGGATTTTACTCATTAAAAAGGTGGCGAGGTAGAGTTTAGTGCCTTCCCCGCTTGTCGCTGCGTGTGATCCTGGTGTTCACGAAATGTCGCCGGCAGGCCCCGAATGAGCGCCCCTAGATTGCTGGTGTGGGTGACTATTTTCTGAAGGGTTTGAAAGCGTCGCCCACTCATCGATGGGGCGAGAAACCCTTGCTGTTTATCAAGTGGATTGTCTCTCTTCCGAGGCGGGTCGCAAACGACATTATCTCCAGAAAGATGCAGGGAGTCAAGAACTTGCACTTGTCAGCTAACAACAGACGTAGGGGCAGTTCTCAACATCTCAGCATCGCGGTCCTCTGGATGGCACTGTAAATGACACAGACCCACGAGGCTTGGTCTCTGCTGCGAGGCCTGGAAGGGACCAGACCCCTGAAATAAAAGGTGCTGACCATCGGCCCCCCCTGGGTTTCACATCTTAGCACTGCCCACTTGCATGAAGGTCACTGGTCTATTTTAGAAAAAAGAGAGTTGCCATCCTCATTCTTATCCCCACTCTTTGCTTTTGTTTAGGCTCTCCCACAGGTGGGATCGGTGTTTTGTCCTCCTGTCCCATTCTCATGTGAGGGAAGTGACCTCTTGTCCTCATGTGCAGGACTCTGAACATTCCCCAGGCATCCCGAGGACCGTCTCTTCACCCCCAAAATCTCAGGCGGAGGTGGGAAGCCTCGCCCGCCTGTCCGCTTCTGCATCCTGCATGTCCACGTTCTTTCCTGCTCTGGACCTTGGCCGTTGCTTCTCTTGACTTTTGCTCCCCCTGCCCTTCTCCTAGCCGGCTCAGATGATGTCACCTCCTCTGAGAGGTCTTTTCTTGATGCGCCCGCCTCCCCCTTCCCCTCTGCTCACCGTTACATTAGCACAGTGTGGAATGACCTCGTTTGCTCGGCAGCTCCCTTGTTTAACGCGTTAGGTATGGGAGGGCACCAACTTGCTTTGTCATGTCCACCAGTGTCCCCAGTGCTCAGCACAATGCGTGACCCCAAAAAGTTCTTGGTCGATCGAATGGGCCGACAAACGAAGGAATAAATGAGTGGCTCGCTGATCCTCAGTCTTGTCTCTTATCACTGCAGGAAGAGCAGCCCTTTGGTTTTATTTTTTTTCTATTTGTGACCCTTAGTAGATTCTGTGGCTCTGGCTCTCACTGTGTTCCCTGGCTGCCCTACATTGCACACTAAATCAGGTCCCCACAAGGGCACAGAGCTGGGATTCAGACAATTCAGACAAGAAGGTCATGGCCTAGAGTTCCTTCATGGAATGTTTTCTTGTTTGTTTTTATGATACAATATTAATAGAATTGTGCTGAGAAATTAAGCTATTTTATCCCTCATTGGCAGATAGAAAGTGTATTATTTATTAAATGCTAAACTTCAAAGTCATTAAGATCAATATGAATAAAATGGGTCAGAGGCAGTGGGGAGAGAGGCGTATGAGGACGCCTGGCTTATCTCTGGGAGGACTTGAGTTGGCCTGTGGAGATGCACCCATCCTGACTTCAAAGATAGACCAGAAATCTACGAGAAAGAGAAATACAGCAGTAAAACCCTTCCAGTTTATTATAACAACACATTCACCATTAGGGTCTGCAAGGTTATAGGCTACGTATTTGGCTCCTAGTTTCATAGAAACCAGAGCAAAGAGAAAGGAGATTTGCAGGACATACGAGGGAGCTTTAGAGGGAAGAACACCACGAGGGAAGAATGGAGATAACCTCGACTCCTTTTTAAAGAGAATTTAAAATCATTCCTTAAAAAGTCAAAGAATTGTCACTCATGGTCTCAAGGTACCTGTCACGCTGCTAAAGTGTCCATTACTTAAAAATGTCTGGTGGTGTGTCCTGGTGCTCTGATGACCCAGGGGTACCATTGCTCCAAGTCCCCCTAGCGCTTGGGCTGAAGAGCCACCATTGTGGCCTTGTGGCCCCCCTTCCCGGGACGAGCGTATGAGTACGCCGGTGGGTGATGGCAGGGCCACAGGCAGGCCGTGATCAGGGTGAGGGAGGACGGAAGGCTGGGCCCTGCTCCTGGGTGGTGTCGGAGCGTGAGGCTTAGGGGGATAGTAAAGACAGGTGCACACTCATTCACAAGCGTGGCACAGTGGGGTTGGCTGCTGTGGGTGGCTGGTGGGCTGAAGGTCCTCTTGTGGCACTGCTGAACCATGCTCAGATGGGACCCTGGTCTCTCCTGAGCATCAGGCACCCAGAAGTGTGATTGAGCCGCAGAGTCCTGGGGATCCCCAAGCTGCCCTGACAGCAGGAACAAAGCCTGCTCCTTCCCTGGGGGCCCTGCTTGTTCATCCTCGTGTTGCTTGCTCCTGGTTTGACGTGCAGAAAAAGTCCCCTGAGTCAGTGAATGAATTAATGATTGAACAGCTGAGTGCCATGATTACCATGGCCCAAATCCTATTCTTCCTTTAGCCGCTACGCTGGGCTACTTCCTCTAGGAAGCCCTTCCTGAATCCTCCTGTTCTTCCTTCGTGCTGTTGTACAACATGTAAATGCTTCTGTATGTGCTAAGAATAGGTAGGTGTTTCTCATGTTTTTTGTTGTTCCTCATTCCAGCTGGACAACAAACTTATATCTTCAACAAGCATTTGTTCGGGTCTGACCGTGTGTCCCACACTTTGCTCGACCGAGGAATTAGAGTAAACCAGACAGACATGGAGTTTATAGTCTACCAGGGATTGGCCAAGTACTGCCCCTGGGCCAGATCCAGCCCGCACCTGTTTTTGTAAATAAAGTTTTATTGGTGCACGGCCGCACCCACACACGCTGAGTAGCTTCTGTGGCCCTGGCTCTCACTATGTTCTCTGGCTACCCTGCATATTGTTTATGGCTGCTTTTGAGCTGTTACAGCAGAGTCGAGTTGTTGTGACAGAGCCCATATGTCCTGCAAAGCCTAAAATATTTGCTCTCTGGGCCTTTACAGAAAAGTTTGCAGATGCCAGTCTGGTGGGGGAGACAACTCAGAAAAGGATCGTTACTGCGCGATCCAGCCCCTGCTCCGAGGGGCAAGAGCAGGGTGGCATGATGGGGGATGCTAGCAGCGCGGGGGATGCGTGTGTCACTGGAGACAGGGTGACCGGGAAGAGCTGTGCTCATAGAAACGTTCCGTGAGCTGGGCTGAGCTGCGTGGCACGAGAAGGCTGCCGTGTGAACAGCTGGGGAAGAGCAATCCTGGTGGAAGGAGCCGCGTGTGCAAAGGCACTCTGATGTGTTGGAAGAACGTGGAAAAGCCGTGTGGCCGGGACTGCAGTGAACAAGGGGAGAGGGGGACAAGACCAATGCCAGAGAGAGGGGCAGGGGCTAGGCCAGTGTTCCCAAGGGGGCGCTATTGCCCCTGGAGTTCATTGGGGGTGTTTGTGTGTGGGGTGCCATAGATTCAGTGAGACAGCATCAAAGGTGCAAGACTCCAAGCAGTGCATGGAATAGTCACGGGAAAGGATGGCCTCTCCTGGGGCCTGCCTGACTTTGGGGTGTCTTAATGGATAGTCATGTAGGTGAAAATCCAATTTCTAATGATCTGATCCTGGACATAACTCTCTTATTCATGTAAACACAAGGCGATTTTAGCGCAGTGTCAATTATATGTTGAATTGTCTAGGAACGGAACTACTGTATAGATTGAGGGAAGATTGCACTGTGTTTTGTTTGGAACATTGCCAAGCAGTGTTCACCATGTTGGGAAAGTCACGTCACCCATGGCAACATCACTCTTGGTATTTAAGTCTCCAAAACAACATGCCTGTTGTCAGTCTGTGTGAGCTGCGGCATTCGCCCTGATTTTAATCACAAACTCAAGTCCTTGTGTTGATTCGTGAAGTCATGTCAGAGAATGGAAACACAGACGGTTTTATTACAAATGACTTCTTTTCTTTCTCCCTTTATACTAGAGTTAAGGCATTCTATTGATTGAAACAGCTTATGTGTTGATAAATGATATTACCTCTGAATTTTGTTTCAGGCTAGCAATGGAGCATTACAAAATATCGCCTGATAGAAGCACCAGGGGTGGATCCCAAAGTTTTGTGTGGCTCTTGATAGAGAGCTTGGATCTTATGCTAAGAAAAATGAGGAGCCTGGCAAGATTTAAGAAGAGTAATGGGTTCTTTCAGGCAAGGGCGATGATTACACCTCCTCTTTTTCTCTTTGATCCTCCATCCCTCTCCCTCCAGCGCCTGGCACAATGCTGGGTGCCCAGCAGGCACTCTGTAAATTAAAGTGCTACCAGCCAGAACAACCTCAGCCCCTGAGCTAAGCAGGCCTGTACTCCTCCCTAACAAATGAGATCGCTGAGGCCCAGAGGGGTTAAGTTTCTTGCCTGGGCCAGGTAATATCCGGTAAGTGATATCTGATAAATAAGAGTGTAGGTGTGTGTTTGGATGTGTGTGTGTATGTGGGGTTCCTGCCTCCTTTTCCTGCCCCTGACATCAGTCCTGGTTCTTTATGGCTTTTCTGCTTGCCGATCTACCCACTAACCTTGGCCACCTGCCGGGGCCCAGCCCTGCCCACAGGCCTTCTCGCCTCACCCCTGCTACCTGACCGATGCTGCAGGCATCAGTGTCCCAGGAGCCAGCTTCTCAACCTTTAGACCCCAGGCCAGGGTCTAAGAATATCTCCGAGTGTATTCCCCAACACCTGCAACAGACGTGCCCGCAAATTACCCGGTCCCAGTGGTGGGTAACGGGAGGAAAGGGCATCGTTTTTCTAAAAGCATTACATACTTAATTTGCAAAGTTACATCACACATTTGTGCACAGGCCACATTTTGGGGAGCTTATTTCAAAAGGAGAGGCAGGTCAGGGATCTCGAGTATGTTCTTTACAGAGGAGGCTGAGGGGAGGAGGGAGAGGACTGGAGTGCCAGCTGCTTTCACACACGCAAGGTCAGATGGGAGAGGTGGATCAAAGGGACCCCTTTTCTGCACGAACCGGGTACCTCCACAGACATCATCTCACATCTTTCCAAGACCAAGCCTGTGAAATGTGGGTGAGCAGCATCCTCATCTCGCAGGTGTAGAAACTGAGTCCTAATAAGGTTATGTGTCTTCTACCCGCTTACACGCCTCATGACCTGGACACAGCCTGAACTTGAACCCAGGTTTCCAGGCTCCTAATCCCACATTTTCTCCACCATCCACTGCAATGAGAGATGTGCGTGAGGTGACGTGCGTGTCACCTGTGTGTTGAGTGTAAATGCACATACACTGCACCTTTGTTATTGTTAGATGGGACTAGGTTATTTATTTAGTAAGTCACAGAAAAAGCTATAGACGCATATGAGATTGCAGCCAGGAGAGAATAAAGAACTGTCCACATACAAGTTTAATGAGAATTGGTAAAAATGAATAAGATTGAGTTCACTCTAAGTCTCATCGAGTCCAGCTCATGCAGTTGACAAAATAATTGTCTTGAATTATTGCTGGTAATTTAAGGGTTTTTAGAAAATAACTTGAGGATAATTTTGGGTACAGAAGAGGCCCATTTCATTTTTTTTTCTTTTGGTTCTTAACATTAGCTACATTACAGTTACCAAGTTAAAACCTTAGTCCTTCTTTATGCATTAAATCCTGCTTAAAATTGTATTATCCTATTTATTCTAGTAAACATAAAATTTACTGTTTTAATAACTTTCAACTGTATAATTCTGTGGCAATAAATATATTCACACTATTATGCATATCTATACTTTTTTAAAGAAAAGCAGAATAAATGTCTTCTGAAAATTCTCGCGAGGGACAAATTGATCAAAAGCTTCTGGGAGAAAGAGCAGCCCCCCGTGGCCTGTGTCCAGCAAGTGCTCGCAAGCACACCTGCTTATCTAGGGAGATGTGTGTTTCTGCCAGGGTCGATCAGATGCTGAGACTTCATTGCTTGCGACCACTGCGAGATCGTCTCAGACCCAAGCTGCCTCTTCCTCCCTCTGTTTTTTTCAAAGCAATGCTTCCCCAACCAGATTTCCATTTTTCAAAAACCCTTCAGATCATCACAAACCCAAGAAAATTCCGCTCCTCTGAGGTTTAATTAGGAGAAACTGTCTTTCTGGTATTTCCAAGAGCCTTGCTCTAAATTTCTCAGAGGAAAGGGAAGGTTCACGGTGGATGAGTGGGAGCAAGCAGAACCTGTGAACGGCCCCCCTCCGTCCCCCTCTGTCCCTGCAACGGAGAGAAAGCTGTGTTGCAGGTCACTGAAATCACATTGTGACTGTGCCCTGGATCATTAGGACCCAGAGAATAGGGACGATCGGAACGCAGGATAACACATTAGCGATAGATAATAGAGTCTAAATAAACACAATCAGCTTTCCTCTATGTCTCCAGACCAAAGCTTATCTATAAATACCCTAATGATGCCCAACCAGCCAATTACTCAGTTCTTGGAAGAGCCCCTTATTAATGGCGTTGCAGTGAGGGAAAAACATTAATTATTGGACACAGTGGGATCTTTTACGTCCTGTCTGGTCCGGACAGCACCAATTAATGCAACAATTATTATCCACGGCAGTGGCGGCACACCGAGTGCAGCCACCCCAGGCTGGCTCGATGGGGTGGGAAGGACATGCGCACTAGGGGGACATCACCCACGCTCTCTTTTATGGAGCCTGCATCTCCATCACTGCAGAAGCTGCTGGAACACAGCAGAGAGTGGCTAGAGTGTGTTGATTTTTCTTTTTAAGCCTCAAGATAGCGTCCCTGGGGTGCTAAGTTGGGGAGAGCGGGATGAGCGAGGCACTGGTCTGTTGCGATGAATTGCTGAGTGAAGCCAGACAGAAGATTGGAGAAGACAGGCCACCTGTGGAGCATGGAGCACTTAGCTTGGCCCTTGCCCACTCCTCCAGGCCTTTCTCTCCTGCTCATCATACTGCAGTCTTGCCACTTCTCTCTCAGCTTCACCAGTTTGGCTGTGCTTCGTTCTGCCTCAGGACATTTGCACAAGCTATTGCTTATTTCTGAAATATCTTTCCCTGCCCTTTGCAAGGGTGGCTTCTTTCTGAATGTCATATAGAAGTTCCATTCTAGGGAGGTGCTTTTTGAGCCTGAACCCAAAATATACCTTGTCCTAAAATTAGTCACTTCTTGTTTCTATTTGTTTTTGTACAGCATCTATCACAAATTTAAGAGATATATTTTATCATTTTATATGTGTCTGTCTTCTCCACAAGCATGCAAGCTCCATGAGGGCAGGGACTTTGTCAGTTTTCTTCAGCATGTAACCGAGTGTCTTGCATTTAGTAGGTGCTCAATAAATATTGGGCGAGTGAATGAATAAACCCATGTGTTGTGTAGAAACAAGATTATACTTAAGAGGCTCCATGCCAGGTGCCATGAAGACCAGAACAGCTGCTCTCTTGCTGAAATGCCATAGAAAAAAAAAAAACAAACTGTTCTATTAA
This sequence comes from Macroglossus sobrinus, assembly GCA_004027375.1. NCBI lineage: Eukaryota > Metazoa > Chordata > Mammalia > Chiroptera > Pteropodidae > Macroglossus > Macroglossus sobrinus. The sequence continues at coordinate 50,705 of PVKZ01003452.1, forward strand.
TAGCAGTAACGTCTCTTGGAAACTCTATGTCAACTCTCCTTCTGCCCTTTACAAGTGATGGACGTGTTCGAAGGGCTTTTGATGGGCTGTCCTGTAAAATATCGGCTTCTGTTATTACTCAATCGTTACTTGAGCTGGCTAAAAATGAATCTGCTTTGCCCAAGGTGTCAAACGGTTGCAGGAATGCTTTTATTTTTCTCTTCTCGGTGACAAGGAAAGGATCTCTTTGGGGAGGCATTAATTACAGAGCACTTTGGAAAATTGGTTCAGTGAAGGCTGGGAGAACTCCCCAGAGCCTTGGTCAGGGCTCTGAGAAGTGGGTGTGCCCTTGGGGCTCTCTGGGAAAAGATCTCAAGGCTATTTCCACCAGAAGTTCCCCTTCAGAGTGTTAAAGCAGCTCATATGTGTTATTCACAATCAGAGCCAAGTTCAAGATGCTTATTTGACCTCGCTGACCCTCAGCAGTTCCCAGCTACTAACCGGCGTCCAGCCTTGCGCACCCTTGACCGAGATGATATTCTCCTGAGGTTTTCTAACCAAAGTGGAACTGTGAAAGCTTAAAGGCATCCTTGGGGAGCCCTCAGCGAGGACTGCTGTACAGATGTGGCCACGGCAAGCATTACCATCCCAGTTCTCCTAACTAACCGTCTCCAGGGAAATACTTAGAAATGACAAGGACACTCGGGGCATCTGTCAGGGCTGTTTTTGCTTTCATCTCCCAGAGTGTGGCAATGACCTCAACTCACAGTGATCTCACCCCCTCTGCTAGGCTCCAACACATTTGGTTTCGACCCTGCATTTGGGCCCAAGTGTGGGCTGCCCAGCTTCCAGGCTGTTTGGGGGCAGACAGTGGGTAGGCTGCTGTAGGGCAGGGTCTGCAGTGTTCCCCTCTCCCTGTTCTGGGCCTCTCTGGGTGATGCCAGCTTGGGGCGTTCGGTAGAAGTCTGTTTCGATGCCATGTTGTACCGACATTATAAGTCTCTTCTTCTGCCCACCGGACCAGCCTGTGATTCTTGAAGAACGTGGACGACAAACTCTTCCTCCCTCTCTCTGCAGTGCCTGGTATGGGGCCCAAGCCCCCAAATGACTTTAAACTGCAGATTGAGTGGATTCAAACTCCAGTGAAGCTGCTGCATGGCATGGCAGAGGTCGTAGTTCCCGCTCCAGGATGACCTTCCTCCCCCTTCCCCTCAAGAAGGAGCTTTTTGGGTAACTCTGAGCTTCTGGATGCCCAGAATAAGTAAAAGAATGAAGCATGATAGGGAGGTGGTTCTGGACAAAGGGGCCGCCCATCTGGGGTCAGATTCTGGTCCCGCCACCTACAGGCAGGGTCCTCGGACATGTTGCTGAATCTTCTGGAAACTTTGTTTCCACGAGTGAAAGATAGAAATAATGGTCGTGCTGTCCTACCGGTCCATGGGTGTTCACTGGGTCAGTGCCAGCAGCGTGCTCGGCATGGTGCTGGGATGAAGATAATCCTCCCATAAGGGGCAGTGGTTACTACCACTGTACATGAAGAGCATCAGGACACGGGCGCGAGGTCTCCAAGGACAGCCAGGTGGCAGATCTGTACTGGATGCTTACCATGACCTAAGCATTGTCCTGGGCCTTCAGGGCTCAGTGGTGACATAGGTTGGTTCTGTCCCAAAGAATCTGTTACACATGAACCAAATACGGTCTCCTCATTTTATTCTGGGGACCCTGGCCCGCGTCCTGCAGGAGGACACCCGGGTGGATGTGGAGTGTTTGATGGCGGAAGGGAAGGCCCCAGGGGGGATGTTTCCCAGCCAGTTGCAGTCCTCAGGACTGCGCTGGACAAATCACTAACCGTCTTTAAGTCACCCAGTGCCATGGAGAAGCCCACGTCAGAAGGACCTGGATCGTACATTGTGAGCTGCAGTTCACAGTGTCTGCTGTTGGACTCTTAACCAGAATTTGTATTTGAGGACTATTGTCTGTTTTCTCTGTCTGTGGCATCTTGCTATGTGTGACATTTCCTTATCCACTGATATGGAGAAGGTCCCTGGGGACTGCCGGCTACTCAGGAAGGCGGCCGAGTACTTCTCTGGGATCCCTTGTAACCTCCCAAGTGAATGTCACGTAGTCATTATCTGGAGTTTGGCCACCCCAAATATATGTTCTAAATACGGGAGAAATCACAGCAGGCATCTCGTGAGCTCTGGAAACAAGTGGGCACAAAGGTATTTCATGTACGTCGGTCTGACGTGTAGGGCCTCTGGTTGGCGCCACTCGATTTTCTTTGATTCTAATCCACCCTTCCCCTTTCATCCCAGCCCCCTCTTCCGACTTCTGCACCCCACTCTCCCCCAAATACACAGTGATTCTCGATTTCCCAGGAGGTTGACGAATGCAGTAGTCGTTGACAAAGCGTCTACATCTTTACTGAAAAGTACAGCGAGCATCTCCTCCAATCATGAATAATTTCTACCATTATTCAAGACAAATGACTTTTATTTTGGGTTGAGACTATAGTTCATTTTCAAAGCAACAGCATAAATTGCATATCAATGCTCAACCCTCCACTGTGCAGTCTTTAATTCCGGCCATTAGTGGAAGGACAGATGGAAAGCGGGGTTCTTCCGTTTTTCTGGGGCATCTACTGATACATAAGAGTTAAGGAGTAAAACTCCTTCACAGTTTGCTTCCCTGTCTTTCCTCCCCCCACCCCCATGTGATCAAACTCCCATCATGCTTGCTATCTCATAACATTCTGTGGCAAGTTCAGTGTCCTCCTCAATGCAGAAGTGCTACGTGACCTTGTATAATTGGGGTCCTCCACATAATATGTGTACCATACATAATTGCTGTAACCACGTACCTTATTTAATTGGAAACCAGGAACCTCTGAGCTATCTAACGACATCATACGACATTTATTAATTTCTGCGTATTTGCTTAGTTGCCGATTGCTAAACTTGTCCCAAACCTTGACGAGGAAAGGAAATGCTGAGTAGGCAGGTACCAATAGAGTTATTCAAGCAAGAAGCGAAATATCGAATGAAATGAAATCAGTAATGAACGAAACCCACACAAACACGGAGCCTGGTACCGAAGGTGATCTTTACTACGTACCAGCAGCACTTTTCTCCGAAGGTAGGACAGTCTCCTGGCCTCCGAATGGCCTCCAGGTAGTGTGTGAGCAGAGCAAGTAGGCAGAAGGTGCCAGAGGCCGGGGTATAAGCGAGTGGCTGACAAAGCCTGTCCTGAGACAGCCTGGTGGCTTGCCATGTGATCTGGGGCAAGTTATCTAGTATTGTGGGGCCTCCATCTTGTCACCTTTAAAAAGGGGAGCCAAAATTAGTCCCCATACTGTAGGGCGGTGCTGGGCTTACATGAGATAATTCCGATGATGCACTCAGCTCAGTACTCAGCTCATACAGTGTACTCAGTAAGGGAAGGATAAATGCTTTTCTAATAATTAGAACCAGTTAAAGATGACATGGGCTTCCTTGGGGGTGGGGTAGTGAGTTCCTTGCCACTAGAAATATTCAAGGGGGGGCCATATGCTCGGAGATTTTTGTTCAAAGGAATCATCTGAGAAGAATGTTAAAAGTCACTTTGTGATTTGTAGAGGTCCTTCCTGGGTGGGGCCTGAGAGTCTGAGTTTCTAAGGAGCCCCAGGTGATGCTGACGCTGCCAGTGACCTTACTTGATAGCTGAGAGCTGACCGATTCCTGGGGGGATGCTGGAGAAGGTACGGGATAATCTGAATGGAGCAATGAGCCAGACCTCTTGTCCTACATGGTGGCTACCGGCCACATGTGCTCTTGAGCCTTTGAAATGTGGCTGAGTCCAAATTCAGTTGTACTATGAGTGTAAAGTACACAAAAACAGTATTATATATATATATATATATATATATATATATATTTATATTTATATTTATATTTATATTTATTTGTATTATTTATTTATATGATTCCATGCTGATGTGATATTTTGGCTATATTAGGTTAAATAATATATCAAAATTAGTTTCACCTGTTCCTTTTTACGTTTTATTGTTGTTATTATTATAACTATGTCTATTAGAAAATTTGAAATGACCTCTGTGGCTCACGTGTCATTTCTACTGGGCAGCACTGAGCAGATCGTCTCTGAGTTCCCTCTGGAACACGGGCATCCAGGGGTCCATGGCTAGGATGGACATCTGAGCTGATGCCCACCTGCGTCCACGTGAGCATCACCTGGGGAATGTGTGTGGCCTGTTTCCTCCCACTGCTTGGTGGGGGGGGGGTCTCTAGTCTCCTGTTGGCCTGGGGCTGGGAGTCTGGGTGTTGTCTGCAGTTCTCTCTCTCTCAGCCCCTCTCAGAACTAAGAGGAGACAAAATGATGTGTCTCTACAGGGATCATTTTTACCTTGAAAATGGGATTTCTTGAAACTGCCTCTCTGGAGGAAAGCAGGCTTTGTCTTTAGCCCAGAGCCCCTCACTGAATTTCCATGTCGTCACCCAAAATAAAGATGTCTGCATAGGGGAGGCGTTTCCTTGGGGGTTTGGGCTTTTAGGAATCCTGGCAAAGCGCTTGGATGCAGGGCCGTCCTCCGGAGGGTCGGCTGGTGGATCTGGGTTGAGTTCACCAGACGGTCTGGGCAAGGGAGGCCTGTCGCCCTCCAGGTGATGGGTTAATCAGATGGGGGATTGAATGTCACAGGCAGGGGTTCATCCAGGCCCCGTATTGAAGACTTTTAACACCATCTCTAATCTCTGCTGCCCAAGTCCACTCCCCATTTTTATTTTTTATGTTTGCGCTCGCATGGTTTCCGCATGTGTCAGAGCGAAACTGGAATGTGAACACAATCTGCGAATGTCATCTCTGCCATTTCCATCTTTCCATGTTTGTCTATGTTGGCAGCTGGATAGGAGGCTCTGATTTTTGCATGAGTAACACGATGAAAACCTTCTCATGTGACTTTAAAAGGCCATTTCATTGCACGAGACCCAGCAGAGTGAGTAGGTGGGAGCTTGAATCCAGTCCCTACTCCTTTCTGGCTGGGGGCCTCAGACAAGTGATGCAAGTTCTCTGTGTCTTGGCTTTCCTTTTACCGGTAAACTAGGGAGGACAATAATATCTGCCTCCCACCTTGGCTGAGCTGTAGTGAGAATGACTGTTAATTTGCGTAAAGGGCCGAGAATAGTTCCCAGCGCCTGCAAACACATGCTGGCTGTTATTCTGGGCTTATAAGGGCTCCCTGAATGGCAGCCTCTATTTCAGCTGGTAAGTTACTTAGAGAACCCCCCAATTGCACACCTGGTTGAGTAAGAGTCAGGTCCTGTGTGGCGATGATGTAACGTACCTATTTTTGGCAGACGTGGCAATTCAGGGAGCGACCCATTTCCCTCCACTTCATGGAGGTCATTGCAATGGGTTTCATCAACCAGCAGGCTTGGAAGGGAGCCAGAGGGTTAGAAAGAACCTCTCTCTCTCTTTTTTTTTTTTTTTTTTTTTGCCATTGTGGACTGCTTTCACCCCCATGCAACTCAAGTCAGGACTGGGAGGGGGCGGAGGGACGCGTCCATGATGACACCCGTGTTCAGAATGACGGCAGTGGAGAAGGGCGGAGGAATAGTGCACGCATCCCTCATCCGAATCTCCAGGGGCCGTTTGCGCCTCACTGAAGGACGTGGGAGCATTTTGATTTGTTTGCTTGGTGTCTGGCCTAGTACAGGGAGGCTTGAGTTTCAAGGTAGACATAGAACCTTTGCACATTGAAGGAAAGTTTCCCGTGGGAACACATGGCAGAGGGTGAGAAGGTTCCCAAGCATCTTCTTGGATATCTTGTCTGCGAGAATGTCTTAAAAAGTCTGAACCTGCACTTGAGGAGACATTCCTGTATCCCCAGTCCTGTCGGAGTGGGGGCTCTATTGAAGGAGGCTCTAGCAAATACAGAGAAGCTGGGCCTTTAAAACCATCTTTGGAATGAGACTGAGTATGGATAAAAATGTATAAATAGACAATTAACTCAGTGTAAAGCGAGTTGCCAGGGATGGTAGCTGATAAATCAATGCATCAGATCAGATGAGGTCAATGCTAAGAGCAGAAGTTTGGGCCAGATGTTCTTGGAGTTAAAATTTGTTCCACTGCTGTTGGCTGTGTGGTATTGATCGAATCACTTAACCTCTCTGAGCCCCAGCATGCATGCCCAAGAAGATGCCAATTTCGTAGGGCCGTCGGAGCTGCTACCCAGGAGGTGGCCCTAGGCCTCCTAAACTGCTTGGTGCAAATCCAGTACCCACCGGTTCCACCTGGCCTTTGGCTGCTTCTTATCTTCCAGGTTTAGCTTGATTGTCACCTCCTCCGAGAAGCCTTCCATATCACCCTGGAGAGCACCATGCCTGCATCTCACACCCCTTCGCCATCTCACATTGCTTCTCCTGGTGTATTTCCTTTCCAGCATGTTTGGGGATTTTTTTGTTCTCTTTTGTTTATTGAACTCTCATTTCCTCTGTCCACCGGACTGAAGTCACTGCAGGTAGAGGCTTGATCTGTTTCATTTTGGGACTTGGGGTTTCTTGATCACAGGTGGCTGATGTATTTGACTGAAGATCCCTGTCACTGGGGCAAGCTTCTGAGCCTCCTCAGTTCTCGGCTTTTTCGTATCTGTGATACCGGCAGCCGCTCTAAAGGGTTGTGGTGTGCCAAGAATGAACTGAGATATCGTGTGGATTTCACCTACACAGAGCAGGAATCAGTACGGTTCGGTAACACCATGAGATGGCATATGGAATATTCAGCACTCTTCAAATCACAAATATTTTTATTCTCTTTCTCCTCTTTTCTTCTCTCAATGGAATTTGTACTTCTTCCTTGCAGATACAAGTTACATAGAAAGCAAAGTGTGGGATAATGGACAAAACCCTGAATAATGAGAAAAAGGAAAACAAAGAGTTTCAGTTTCTCAATTTACAAAACCAGTGATTTCATTTATAATGGCAGTGGAAGGGGCCCGTGTTTGAGCTCACACATTAACGTGTAAACTGGCCGGATGAGTCAATCTATCTGTGTTTGGAGCAGAAGCAGGACTCCAATAATTGAATGCATCTTGGAAATGTGATTTGCTTACTAGAATCCTGAGGCCGAGTTTCCTGGGATGGACAAGCTACACCCACACTTGCTAATTTTTTGCTGTGGCACTTGCTGAGACACCACTGTGACCCTGAGCTTTCTCTCGCTCTGGCCAGCAATTTCCTCAACTGTTCAAAGAGGGGTTTAGACTGAGGCGGGTGGTTCTGGGCACTAGCGGATTGAAAACGCCTTCACTCTTACAGTGTCCTGATGAGCAGCGAAGCCCTCTCTCCTCACCTGCTGTCTCAGAAGTGCATTAAAACGGGGGTTCTTTCTGAACTTACAAAAAAGCACCTTGGTCTTTCATCCACAATAAAACTGATTGAGAATCCAAGTAAACAGAACAGATCCTAGCAGAGCTACCTATAGTGGTTGCGTAGCAGGGGTTGGGGGTGGGAGGATTGGTGGTGGGGGGTGGGGGGTGGGTGAAGAGTTCTCACCTCTCCTTCTCCTACTTCTCACAGCCCCAGGCCACCTCTGAGGCATCCCTAGGGTTCCAGGGAACAGGGTTTGAAACCATAGTGTTTCAGGATTACTGGACAAAAGCAGAATGAAACTCACTTGAACAAGTCTGCCTGTCTTAAAGCTAACCTGGACCCATGCTAAGCTTCTCAAGGGCCAGCAGGACCTGGCACCCACCGAAACCACAAGTGTCTGTCGAATGAATGGAGGAGTCAAGCACTGTGTTTTCAACTCAGAGCCAGGCCTGGCCTCCTCTGTCCCGCAGCACCACCTTTTAAGGTGACAGAGCCTCTGACTCGCTCTGGGACCCTAGAGCTTGTGCTTTGGCTGCCTTCGTACCAGAATAATTTGTGATATCTCAGGTGGAACTGCTGGCGCTATAATCAAGACTTCAAAACGTTGTAACCGCAAATGTAATTTCTTTTGAACATTTGGGGATGTTTAAACGGTAGCTTGAGTATTAAATCTGCACTTTATGGGAGTTGGGGAGAAGGGAGGGGGAAGTCGGAGGGAAAAGGTTCCCGAAACTGTAAGAAAGAAGGATGGAAAACATTGTTGGCTTTTTTTTCTAGGAAAAGTTTTTTTCCCCCCTTCAATTGAAATATTGCTTTAAAGCATTGGCAGGCTTACAGACGTGAAATGAAAAACAAATCCCACAAAAATCCTGAGTACCATAACAGTAACAAATAAAGTAGTGCAAAATGCTTTGATTTCAGTAATATTTTTGCTAGAGCTGGTTCATTCCGAAGAGACTGTATTTTTTCCTGAAGGAGGCCCTTCTGCACTGCGTTTTAAGAGTTTATAACAACTTTTCGGGGGTCTCGGTTGTGCTATGATAATGTAATGTGCTCATGTAGCGGTAAAGGCTCATGGGCTTTGAAAGGTGGCCTGACCTGGGTTTGAACCCCTCCGCCCCTTCACGGGACATGGGCCTCTTTAAGCAAGTGACGGTTCTGTATGGGCTGAGTGTCCTCACGAGTAAAAAAACGGAAGTAATGCCACTCTCAGTGGACAGCTGCGAAGCTTACGTGACAATAGAAAATGAGAGCTGCTGGTAGGGGGTGTAGGCATCGGGACTGAGCTTTTTTGGGTAAAGATAGTAATTCTGTATCTGTGTTCAGAACTCAGTAGTTCTATATAAAGCTCAATATTCCAATAACACAGGAAACTATGGCTGTTTCCTCATTTTCTTTTTTGATTTTATGCCTATTTTTTTCTGATTATAAAATTAATATGTATTTGCTGGAGAAAGCTTGAAAACTAACGATAGATGTTCAAAAGGAAACGATTTGGGGATAATGGCCGTCCAATAAACAATTGATGTGCTTTTTTAATGTATGTAAATATATGATTTTTCTCTGGTCTGTTTCTTTCTTGCCGAGAAAATATTTTTGTTCACTGAGATTTTCAAATATGAAATATCAATTTTGTATTCATGATAATCCGGTTGTATATTCTGTTCTTCTCTTATAATTTCTTAAAATACCTTTTTTTTGGTAGAAGAGTAGACCATGTGCATTGTTAGACATTTAGAAAAAGTGATGGCACAAGAAGAAGAAATGAAAATACATTTCATGATCTCAATGCATGGATGTGGTCACCACCAGTGACATTAAGTTGCATATCCTTCTAGTCTTTCTTCTCAATTGACATTTAAATTTATCAACTTAAAACGAACTTCTTGAGTGATCAGTATTGTAGATTACTTTCTTTTGCTGAATAGTGCATTGAGAATATATTTCTATATCATTAACTTTTCTTCTATATCACGATTTTTAGTGGTTGATATTATTTTATGACATATTATAATTTATTTTATTAATTTCCTATTTCTAGGTAGATTTCAGTATTTTATTATGATAAACAATTTTGCAGTGAACATCCTAATAGCTAAATGAATGCTATGTTCATGAAGGATTCTTTAAAATAAGTTTCTGGAAGTGACTTGCATGTACATTTTTAGGTCTTTGGTCAACTTGCCCTCCAGTAGAATTATACTAATTTATACTTCCAACAGTACAGTACATAAAAGTACCTGCTTCCTTGTGCCCTTCTGGGTATTATACTAGTAACACCATCGAAAGAGGAAAATTTTGCTAATTTGACAAAAATTGTTATACTTTATTATAATTTATACTTTATTAGTAGTAGATTTCTTCTATTTTTGAATCATCTGCCATATCTTTTACACGTTTTTATTTTTCATACTTTTTTTAGAAAAACAAACAGGGGAAATGAATAAAATTCATTAAGAGTACACTTAGATTAGATTCGACAATTTTACACATCTGTGTAAACACCCATGTTAAGATATAAAACATTTCTAACACTCCAGAATAGAATAGAACCTCCATTGATCTATTTTTCTTTTATGTGGCAGTATCACATTTAAAAAAAATCATACATTTAGGTATAAATCTAACAGAAGGTGTACAAGACCTCTACTCTGAAAACTACAACACTTTGTTGAAAAAAATTAAGAGACCTAAGTAAATGGAAGGATATACTATGTTCATGGATTGGAAGACTCTATATTATAAAGACGTCCATTATCCCCAAATTCATCTATTGATTAGATGTCATCCCAAACAAATTCTAGCAAGCTTTTTTTTTTATTCCTGTGTCATCAACAAACTGATTCTAAAATTTATATGGAAATTCAAGGGCCAAGAAAAGCTAAGACAATCTTGAAAAAGACATACAAAATGAAGAACTTATACAACCAAATATCAAGATATTATAAAATAATAATAAAGATAAAAAATATTATGAGTAAAAGATTCGAATAGACACTCCAAAAATAGGATTTTCAGATGACTAATATGCATACTAAAAGGTTCTAAGCTTCATCAATCATCAGAGAAATACAAATAGCACTATACACTTGAGGTGAAATACAATGTGCTACCATTAGAGAAATACAGGGTGTTACCATACACACTTGCCAGAATGACTTAAATTAAAGACAGACACATCAAGTGATGGAAAGAAGTGGAGCTACTGGAACCCTCGTATACTGCTGATAGGAAGGTAAATTGGTACAATTACTTAAGAAAATGGTTTGGCAGTAAACGTATGTCTACCTATAATGCAGCAATTCTACTTGTAGGTATACACCTAGCAGAAGTGCGTACATATGTTCATCAAAAGGCAATTAATATTCATTGATGAAATGTCTGCCAGCAGAAGAATGGAAAAAAGTGCAGTCTATTCAGACAATGGAATCCTGGATGGGAATGAGAATGAACAAACCACCACTACATGCCAAAACATAATGTCCAACAAAAGATGCCAGACACAAAAGATGACGCACTGTATGGTTCCACGTATACAATGTTCTAAAATAAGCTAAAGTAACTGATGGTGTCGGAAGTTGGGGTAGCGGCTGCCCTTTGGGGTACGGAGCGGCATGATGGGGTTTCTGGGCCGATGGCCATGTTCTGGTTCTTAATGAGGAGCTGATTATATGGATGTTTTCTTTTTGAAAATTCGTTTAGCTGTATGCGTATGATTTGTAGACTTTAAATTTTATATATGACTTCTTGCATTTTGTTTTTCATAGGGGAAGGGGGACCCTCAGGAGTCAGTGCCCTACAGTCCTTTTGCTTTGCATTGCTGAGGAGAATTCTGAGGCCAGACAGGTTTTCCTTTCTTGGGTACGATTGTAGAATTTTTTTCTTTACCAAAAGTTAAAACATAATTACCAGATAATTTTTATATATTAGCTATTTTAATTAATATTGCCTGATCTTCAGGGAACCCTTTGGATCTAAATACTTACCTCTTTCCTTTCTTTTTTTTTTTTTTTTTTAGTTTTCTGAATTTTTCTTCTATTACTTGTTAGATTAGTGTATCTTTCATCTTTTTTTGCTATCTACATTGACATTTCTGATAAATGATAATCTATTGAATCCTTTTTTTTAAAAAAAATTATTTTCTTTCAAAATGTTCATCTCTTTATCCTGGGAAAATTTCTTGACTTTATTTTGTACTGCATTGATTTACAATTTTAAAAATATTCACACTTCTATCTGTTGCTTTCAATCCGGCATTTGTCCTTCTCATCATTTTATAGAATTTCCTGATCCCAGATGTTCTTTTTAAGTTGTCACTGGCTCTTGATGTGGTGTTGAGAAATCAGAAAATTCCTAAAGGTTTCTGTGCTTCCTGCAGTACCAATTTCTTAGGAAAATATTTTCTCCCATTTCACAGAGTGGTCCTTTCTTTTTCTACATGAAGACCTTTCTGCTTCTAGTTTCTTTCCTCCATTTGTACATCCTTATAGAGATGCTCAGGGGTAGGAACTAAGATGCTTTCTGTTATTCCACACATTTTTTACTGCGTACACACTTTTTACCCATCATTTTCTTAGCTCCTGAAGATAGAGTGGTAAACTCTCTAGAAACCATCCCTCTTCCCATGGTTCTTTTACCCTAACAAGGAAGGCTGACCTTGAATGAGTGATTACAGGTGTGGGGAATGTTGTGCAGGTAAAGAGCGGGCTCTACAAGAGAGGAATTTAATCCAAACTTGGTGGGTGGTATATGGAGCACTCTGGAAAGACTCCCTGAGGAAGTGATGTTTTAGGCTGAAATCCAAAGCGAATGGCCATTAAAGACGGGATGAAGTAAAGGGACCACTGTGGACTCTGCTTAAATCCTAACTCTGCCTACTGGGTTCATTTTGCAACTGCTTTGCCTTGGAGAGCTTTCCAGGAAGTTCCATTGCCCAACTGTAGATGGGAGACAGGGGCATTGCCCAGATATATTCATGACAAGGTGGGACTCGGTTCCACGGGCTTTAGGAGACTTCTCAGTCAAAATGAGTAGTCATGGCAGATGGTAGGTTCATTAGAACCTCCATGCCTGTCAGTCTGAGTGTCAGCCCAGAAATAAAACCACAGTCGAAGGAAAATCTGCTGACGGCTCATCTATAAGCATAAGTGGGCTGACTCTCCTTTCAGGCACGTGCTCTAGTCAGCCCCCCTAGTTTTCACATTAGTGGGTCTTCTCCCCACTCATCTGGTGGTTAAAGAACATATCTGTGACCCCAACTGGCAACCTGAAACAGCAGGTACCTAACAGGGAAGAAAAGCTCAAACTCATTGCCACTCATCATCAAAAGTTATGGTAATAGACATACTACTTAGAACAAACTGACTCATGGGTATGCGATTCATCCTTGAGATCCCAAAACTCCCCAAACAATGCCATCAAATGGAACATTCTGGTGAGAGTTTTCTGTATCTCTGCTGTTCAGTACAGTCACATATGGATATTGAGCACTTGAAATGTGGCTAAGATGACTGAGAGCTGCATTGTTGATTTAATTTAAATGAATTTAAATAGATAGTGGCAACTTTTTGGAGAGTATGGCTCTAAGATCTCCTCGATTAAGGTGGAGCCACACATACCCTTGAATATTATCATTAGAATAACCATACGAAATTAGTTACTAGAGATGATTGAGGATGGTGCTCATTACATCATGCCTAGAACTTTCTGGTTTTAAGATTAGGAATAGCTGAGCTTTACTTAGGCTTATTTTTTATTTCAGGAATGTTGGGATTCACATATCGTGGTATTTTTCTCTCTGCATTCATTGTTGGAAAATTCAGATCGAAACCTAAGAAGACCTTTTACAGGTATGAACAACTCTGCATCTTTCGTTTTAGGTTTTAGCTTCCTTCTCGGCTCAGCCTTGTTTTCTCTTGAAGTGGAGGGTATAAGCAGGGTTGGCTGAAAATCACTCCCGATCCTCATCTCAGCTTGTCTGGAGTGAGCTGGCTGAGACCGGGCACCCCCAAACTTCCCACCTCTGGTGGGAGGTGTTTTACCAGGTTAACTGGCCCCAGCCGCTGCTCCATCAGAAGGGACTGCACTTTCTGCAGGCCCCAGGTGTGAAGGGCTGGGCATTTCCTGGCAACTGCGGTAAGTATTTGGTGTCTGAGTGCAGTCATCCAAGTCGTCTGTTTGTCCTCAGGTTCTAGAGGAGCATCTTCATGCTTTCGTGGTAAGAAGGCAGACTAGCAGAATCTCTCCTGCCACGAGATGTGGACCCGCTGTGTGCACAGCAGCTTTGCTCAGGCCCTGGCATTCTTCCAGATGAAGTGTTGATGAGAAGAGAGGAGATCGATCCTTTCCTTGTTGATCCTTGGCTTGTAAATTCCTCCCCTGCCCCCACCCCCAACCCCTGCCACGACCAAATTCCTTTCTTTATTCCATATGGCATGACATTGTGGCATTTGCCTTTATCACTGCACTATATCCCACCTCATTTTCTTTCTTAACCAAATTATTTCATCTTGTTAGGGTGTATCTAGTTTTGTAGGCACATTAAACTCTCCAGAAAACAAGGCAACAAGGCATCACTTAAATGAATCAAAATAAATAAAACATGGCAAGATGGGTCCCTTCTCTCCTGCCTACCAACCTCACACTTCTGAGAGGCTGGCTGTTTTCGTGTAAGTGATAGGAAGGGATTGCTACATTTCATAGCTTATAACTCAGAGCTGATAAGCCCTTCTAGCAAAAGAAGGGCTTATTTATTAATTTTTTTTTAGGTCATATGTTCCATTAAACCCAAGACAGAGCATCCCAGGGTTTCTTCAGCTTTTCTCTCTTCCTTTTGCAAGATCTTGAGGCATGAGGGGTGGAAGTGGGAAGGCAAGAGGCTAAAAGAACCAAAGAAGATGGTCAGAAAGGAAAGAGAGGGCACGAGGGAGAGAAACAGGGGATTCTCTGTTCACTGAGGGGTCAGCGACATCTTCCTAGTCTCAGGGTCAGGCCCATATCCCCGTCAACCCACAGACTCTCTGGGTTGAATTTATTGATTGATAGTAAAGAAGTCACAGAAAATTCTTTGGGATTCTGAGTTACTTCTTGCCTGGCCAAGGCATGTCTTCCACCTTTTCTCTGCCTGTCCATCCTTCCAACCACCCCCAACCATTAATTTCATCAGAAGCTGGGAATTTAAGAAAAATTCAGTAAGTGTTGGCCCTTTTGATGACTGCTTGGTACACTTTGTTCATTTCGGTGACTCATAGGACAGGCCATTCTAGGGTTTGCAGACTTCCGCTTCCAAGAGGCTAGTCTGCGGGTGCTACCAACAGCATGTGAGACCATGCTATGAATATCGAGTCTCAAATAAGAAAACACAAGACTTTTCCATCTCGTTCCATCTTCTCTAATAATTCTGCCTCTGAGCCAAAGGAGAAACTGTTGAGAAAAATCAGGCCACAATTACCCCACAGAGAAAATATGTTTTGAGTCTAGTGAAGGCTTTTGCTAAGTGACATTAATTAGACTTGTTTAGGTTTGACATTATTAATTAACCTTCTCAGCTGTTTATATTGTAGCCTTGTAATATGTAGCCTGGTAAATTATGATTTAAACAAATAGTTAAAACATATTACTACCACTTTAAATGGATCTATCATTTTAAGCTTAAAAAGGGCTTTCATCCAGTCTCATTTGATAATACACATTGATATAATTTTTTTTTATTATGGTGAAATATACAAACATAAAATTTACCACTTTTACAGTTTTTAAGTGTACAATTCAGTGGCATCAAATGTATTTATGACATGCAACCATCACCAATATCCATCTTTGGAACTTTTTCACCATCCCAAACAAAATCTCTACACCCATTAAACAATAACTCCCCATTCTCCTTCCAGACCCTAGTACTTTCTGTCTAATCTACTTTCTGTCTCTATGAATTTGACTATTTTAGGTACCCTTTGTAAGTGGAATCATACAATATCTGTTCTTTTGTATCTGGCTTCTTTCAATTAGCAATAATGTCCTCAGGGTTCATCTACATTGCCGCATGTATCATAATTTCATTCCTTATTAAGACTGGATAATATTCCAGTGTGTGTGTGTGTGTGTGTGTGTGTGTGTGTGTGTGTGTGTCACTACATTTTATTTATGCATTCATCGTTGGACATTTGGATTGTCTGTACTCTCTGGCTATCGTGACTGGAGATGCCGGCCACATCGTCCAGCCTTATTCTTATTTGACAAATGTGGCTAAGTGCTCGACCTTGTCTCGTGGAGGTAGAGCCCAGTTTCCAGGCCTGACTGCAGGTCGGCATGGCCTGGGGAGTTAAAAACAAATACAGAAACACTCTGGATCCTCAGAATGGCAGACGTTCTGGGGCTGCAGCCTGCATGGAGCGGTTTACACAGCCGTCCAGGCGACAATTCTGTGCAGCCAGAACCCAGGGCCGTGGAGCCAGGAGCAGCGAGCCTCCCAGACGCCACCCCTCTCGGAGCCTTGCAGACTCCTCCTTTGGGGCTCCTCCCATCACAGCAGTGGATCCAAGTGGGCCCTCTTTATGTCATTTTAGCTCATACATTGGAGCAGTAAAAAATAATACAAAGATTTAAAAATTCAAAATTTAAGCTCAAGACAAAGCCTGCTCTCGATACCGTGAAAGCCGAACGCTGGCGTGTTGGCTAAATATGTGGATCCATTTGTTCCACGCATTTTAATCATCTCGTTTTAATAACATACCACAATACAAACAATTGTGTGGGTTAATTCAGCTCCATTTAAGAAGTCTCATTCTGTCCGCCCAAGCTTGTTGTTCTGTCTAGTTAAATGCTCATGCATTAAAATGCTAATAATTAAACTGTTACGATTGACTAATGAACTCTGCCAGCGATAAATGATGGTCTTGTTAGATTCACCACACAGCAAGCCTCCTTTTGTGCTGAGGAAGTTAAAGGTTAAAGCGCTCTTGAAACCAGTGAGTGGATCTAGAAGCAATTACAATTTTTCCTTGAAACTAATAGTTACTACAATAATGTTTCAATTCCAACCCAGTAAGAGTAAAGAAGAAAAAAAAGGCGGGGGCAGGGGGTGGAGGGAGGATGACTCTGAGCTCTATTCATGGACAAGGATGTGGAGCTTTCTTTAGCCCACAAGGCAGATGGCGTGGTTATTCAGACCGAAGCCCACGGTTACAAATGCCCTCCTCAGAGTCTCTCCCAAGAATGCAGACAGCGCGGTGGTGTTTCAGGCCAGAGCAGCGGGTGACCCAGCGTCGTGATGGTTAAACGAGGTGGGAAATTTCGCTCCAAATCCCTGTGTGATTCAAGGGAAATTGCTCCATCTCTCTGGGCCTCGGTTTTCTCATTTTTTGAGAGCAGAGTAATAATAACAACTCTCTGAGGTGAACATTTGCTTTGTCCTGCCGAGCAGCCGGTTCCCATGCTTTCAGGAACGGCCTCCAGTGCTCCAAGCAGACGCCTCGCTCTTCCGTTCTCAGTTCATGTGGTTGGTGGGAGTTGATTTCAGCCCTCAAGCTCCTGGGACGAGCATGTGACCAGGCCTGGCCAATCAAAGCATCACATCCCTCTGGCCTCACCAGAGGGAGGCCAGAACCAGTCAGAGCAAATCCTGGGGCCTCGGCCAGAGCACTCCGGAAAGCATCACTCCCTTTACAGTGGACTTGGACCTAGAAGGATGTAAGCCTGGAGCCGCCGGGCCGCCCTGCAGACAGACGGAGCTGAGGAGGAGACGCAGACTATTGAGGAGCTGGATCCAGCCTTACCCCAGGAATTTGCAATGACACGAGCCAAAGTTTCCCTCATAGTCCCTCCTTAAGCCAGTTCCAATTGAGTTTCTGTAGCTGGCCAGGAACTTTTTCTCACGCCGAGGGAGGACTGTAAAGCCGAGGCTCAGCCCTGCCTGCTCCAGCGGCCCCTCAGTGGCTCCAGGCTGAGCTGAGCTCCTCCCCTTGACCCCCAGGATCACTCAGCACGTTCCGAGCACTTTCTAGAGCTGGCTTGGTTTCTTGGAGCTTTACCTCTCCAACAGGGCTGGAAACACCCCAGGGGCAAGGTTCCCATACCCTCCTTCCAAATTGCTCTTTCTCCATCCTTACAGCCACTGGCAAGGTAGGCTCGGCTTGGTCAGGTGAGGGGCAAAGATGCAAACTGACCACATTCAGTAGTGAGGATAAAATCATAAGGCAGAGCAAACCTTATAGGCACTTAGGGCCCTTTCCTTCCAGAGACCGTGTGTCCTTTTCCAAATCTATATTTTTTTTTTTGCTAGAGGAAGCAAGGGAAGAGCACCGAAAACATCAACCGCGATCATGAACTCAATTCATTGCACGATTTTGTCACCGTTCGTGCTGATCTTTGGCCTCAAACTTAACAGTGGACACATTTAATCAACTAGCCCAGATTCTGAGCATCTAGACAGAACCTGCGTTTGAAAAGCTACATAAAGGGAGAAGCTTAGGATCATGAATCAAAATACAAGTCAAGTGACCTGAGCAGGTCATTATTCCTCTCTGAGATGCCTCATCTTTAAAATAAGTATGAATGAAAATCCTTGTCCTGGTGTCTGGGATGTCGGGGCAGTAAGCGGAACTATGGGAAAGAACCACTTATATGGAGAGACTTCAGCTGCCATTGAGTTTTCACATCTCCCTTTGTGTTGGGCCAAGGGTGGTGTAAATGAAAAGCATGCTACACATATAAGGGGATTATTACTTTGCCTTAAATTATTTCCTGGTCATTCCATATATATATATATATATTTTTTTTTTTTTTTGCCTTCCTAAAACATGTGAATTCTTTTGATGAAATTTGCCGAGCCTCTGCTACGTATGTGACCCTAGATCCCATGCTGGGTGCTCGGGATGTCGCCGTGAAAAACGCAGATGTGGTCCCAGCTTTCATGGGGCTTGTAGTCTAGGGGAGACCCACCAAAAAAGCGCTGGAGAAAAATAAATATATAACTGTACACGCGGTCAGTCCTATGATGGAAAAGAATGGAAAGCTTCGAGGGAATAAAAGAAGGAAATCTCTGGGTGATTGCAGCAGAAGCAACTGACAGATCTCTGAAAAGGTCTGAGATGGCCTGGGGCCTGCAGAATGAATTAGAGTCAGGGCCACCCGTGGCCCTGAGGAGACATCCAGGTGGATGGGGCAGAGATGCGGGGGCCTGGAGGCAGGGAGAGACTCTGGGAGCCCTGAGGACAGAGCCTGGGGATCCTTCTTTATACACAGTCTCCTGCCCCACCACGTCCCCCTCCCCGACCCCCACTCCCAATCTCCAGTGCTCCCAGCCCAGCCCTGGGCACAGATCTGGATTCTTTCAGGGAGAATAACGTGGTCGTCCTTAGGGCCGTTCACCTGCAGCCCCATTTTCTTCCATCCAAGCATGAGGCTGGTTCTCTCTCCATCCCCGTTGAAGTCAGGCGTGAACAGGTGACTTGCTCTGGCCGTGAGATTCCAACTCTGCTAAGGGCTTCTTGCCTCTTCTCAACTCCCTCTGCACTCAAGTAGAGGTATCTGAGCTGCCCATGACTTCCTGTGTCTCATCCTCACTGTATTTCCATGCACCTGGAGGCCGGACTCATAGCAAACTCATCCTCGTGGCCTCACGGTGCCCAGCACAGTGCTGGGACACAGAGCACATCCGATAGTTATATTCAGAGAAGTGCATTTCCATTGGCCCCATTGGAACTGTCTATTTCTCTCTCTCTGTCTCTCTCCTCCTCCCTCTCTCCCGTGGAGCTCATTGTCCACTAATCATAAAACGATACATTTATATCAAGTTCGTACTGGCTTGTGTTAGAAAACACTTTCCAACCATCATTTCCATTCCATCGAAGACAAAGCTGAGGCTGAAGGCATGAAGCGATGACACCAGAGTCACAACTGGGGAAACGGCAGAGCAAGGCTATGAACCCAGGCAATTGATGTTATTTTGAGTGTTCTTCCCTTTCTACTCGGCCTCACTGGAAGGAAACCAGGAGAAAGAAAGACGCTCAGTTGATTTCTAGGTCCCCAAAAGTTCTGTTCAAGTCTTGAAAAAATTCCCTCCCCAACTGGCAACCATTTGGCTTGTTATATTTTCCATCTTGTTTGGCAACCCCGACGTGGTCCATCACATCCTGGAAATGATTGGGAGAGAAGGGGAAGCCTGGTCTCTGTTCCCCGGGAGTCACGGCCGCCCGCTGGCAGCCCGCTGCCTCCCGAGAAACCTGAGCTCTTGCTCATGACTCCTTCCTGGGGGAGAGACAGGCAGGAAGAGAGAAATGCGGAAAAGGTTCACACAGCTCAAAACCATACGGAGAGGAGCGGCTGTGTCTTTCAGTGGATTCCCCCTCACTGCCTGGTCCTGGCTCACTCCACTTCCCTGCCCCGCCCCCCACCCCCAGATCAGGCCAAAGCCTTTTGTTAAGTTCTGCACTCACGCTGGGTACTCTTTTTTGGGGGCATTTGACATGATTGCAATTTTTCATTGTTTTTTTTCATGATTTTTCAATTCATAGTCTTCGCAAAACTAAAAACTCCACAGTTTTTAGGGCAGACACCATGTTTGTTATCCATCCATCCATCCATCCATCCATCCATCCATCCATCCAGCTATCCATTCATCTATTTATGCAAACCCAAATATGTTTGATTGCCAACCATGTGCCAGGCACTGATCTGGCCACTAGAGAAATAACAGTGAACAAAACAAAATCTCTACATGTATGGAACTTGCATTTTGGTGGGAGGAGCAAAGGGATAAATGAGAAATCAAATAAATGCAGAACATGTCAAGGAGAAGTGCTATGAAGGAAAATAAAGCAACGTGGCTGAGGGAGGGGGCAGAGTGTGGTGGGCAGTGGGGGCTTCACCACCAGGACCTCAAAGACTTGCCTCCTAAGTATCCTTGCAAGGACAGGAAGTCTTGGCAGTCACTGGTCATCGGTGGGCAGCCACTTTATACTGAGACCACTGGTCTCTTGCTTTTGTCCCCTTCTTGGAAAGAAACAAGTGAAGAGAGAGAAATAGGGAATCAAATTTCCAGTATCAAACCAAGCACCTGACATTTGGTGGGCATTCAATGACTATTAGGATGGATGGATGGACAGACGGACAGACAGACAGATGGATGAAAGGGTGTTGTCATGGGGATAATTGGGGCAGGATGGAGACTGAGGACAGTCTCATACCCATCTAGAAGGAGGATGGACCTTGGGAGTGTGGGCACCTCCCTTTGACATTTGCCCACTATCCGTGAAGAATACTCTGGGGAAGATGAGGCAGGCTCAGATGATACCTAGAAGACTCCCCAAGTTTCTTGAAATCTCTTCTCTACCCCTCCAACCTCACTGGCATGAAAGGTAACTAAACCTGACCCCAGGGTCGATGGGTCCATCAAAGCCTGAAGCAAAGGGTGGGGTCGCTGGGCTTGGCTCGAACCCAGGTGACCACAGAAATTCCTCTTCCTGGACTCAGTCAAGTGCAACAGGGCTCAGCTGGAAGCTAAAGCAAAAGTTAATAAGAAAGCCACACTGTATACCTAATGAATTTTTAAAATCAATTATGACATAGTCTCATTGATCATTTACTATCTTGAAACCTTTACTAATTAATTTTATTTAAAAAAAATTCTCATTGTCTGCTAGCTCCATAAATAATGTGTTTTAAATTTGTTTTCAAAGACAACAGTAAGCTGTGTGTGCGTGCGTGCATGCGTGTGTGTGTGTGTGTGCATGTGCGTGTGTGTATGTGTGTTTCAGCCTCACCATTCTGAATAAGCTGCTCTATATTCGAATGAGGTCCCCTTGCTTATTCCCAGAAGAGGTGCCCGTCTGCGATGTCACAATCAGTGTCAGGCCTCCTGTCCAGGTGAGTGGCAGCAGTGAAGCAGGCGCCCCGTGTGTTGTGTCTGACTGTCCTGCGCTTGGCAGGTGGCGCCTCTTGAGATATGGCTTAAAACTGCCACCCACTCAGTGGCAACTCTTCTCGTGAGTTAGTGGCCGATGACTCCCACAAGTGGCCCCAAGACAGAGAGGGATGATGTGGATGCAGCCATCCTGAACCCCAGAAGGCAGAGAGAGCCAGGAATCAAAGCTGCGAGGCCCCGCTAACGAGGGACGCCGAGGCAATCCCCAAATGGCAGGCTACCCAGAGAAGCTGGCAGTGGTCCTACGGACAGTGAAGTGCTATTGTCTCCTAAGCCTGTGACATGGGAGCGGATCAATAGAAAGGGGCTTGGCAAGGCCCATAAAGTAAACTGCTGAGCCATTTTAAGTTCAGCCAAGTCCATCCCTGAGTTCTGCTTTGGGCACCCGGTTTGGAGAACCACGTAGAGATCCTGGAGGGAGGCCAGCGGGAGGCAGCAATCACTTGGGAGTGCTGAAAGGCAGGATTAAAGGAACTGGAAGTATTTTGCATCCTGGAGGGGAAGGGACAGGAGGGCTGTGATGTGAAGAGACAGGAAGGGCTTAGTGATTACCCACTTTCAAGTCAGCAGAGGGATTTTGTAAGTACCTCACCAGACTTATTTCCAAGGAGGATGATGGTGGGCTTCCCACCCCTCCATTGCCCCCACCCCCAAGCAGGAGAGAATTAAATTAGACCTGAGAAGGCTGATGTGAGGTAAAGGTGAGATGGATCCCCCTGCTGAAGTTATGGCATAGACCCAAGAGATAGTGTTGTCTTCTGAACAGCCTTCACTGCAGACCGAAGACTCAGTCTGATACGACGATTTTTCTTTTTTAATCAAACTTCTTTTGTTTCTCATATTGCTACATAATCATATTTCTCATGGTCAGATACAGCTACATTAAATTTGTATTTTTCAATAAAGTAAGTTTCCCCCCTCCCAATTATAGGCTTATTGAAGGTAATTGGGGGAAAAATAGGAAAGTATAATAAAGCAGGAAAAAACTGAGATAATCACTGTTAAAGATTCCTTCTAGGTCTTTCTTTTCTGGACATGTGATTATATAGAATTATTCTATAGAGGTTTGTACCTCGATTTTTTAAAAAACTTAACCCTGCTTTCAAACTGTCTTTCCATGTCATTATGAAAAACCTCAACCTTTTTCCCACATTAAATAATATATATTTTTTTATTTTTTCAAATTACCAAGTGAAATACAAAGTAATACAACATTTCAGAATGATCCAGGAGGAAAAAATAAAGGCACCACACTGTCCATCAACTCACCCCAGGAGATAATCGCTGTGAATGGTTTGGAGCACATTCCATGATCCAAAGCATTTTTGACAGCTCTGTAATATTCCTTTGAGTGGATGTACCACATTTTACTTTCCCTACGCCATTATGAAACATTTATGTTTTCAGTTTTCCATTGAATCTCCGGTCTTCCTCACTGTTTATTCGTTCACTAGTTAAGCGTCATGTGTGCTGTTCTAGGTAATGACAGTGTAGCAGGGGACAAAACACATGAGAACCCATGACATAGAGAGCTTACAATTTAATAAAGGAAACTTGACCATGAACAGGTGAAACGCAGAGCGTATCAGATGGGGTAAGGGCCGTGGAGAAACTTCACAGAGCGTGTCAGGCGAAGCCGAGGGCAGGGGCCGCCCTGCTCGTGCTCAGGCCCAAGCATGGACCAGGAGCTGACAACCAAGGCCAATGTCCACGCCCGTCCTGTGAAGGCCTTATGCCTTCTTCCTGGGACATTTATGGACCTCTGATGCCTGACCTCAGCTTTCCTTTTTTTCCCTATCTCTGTTAGACTCGAGTCTGGAAAATTCTACTTCGGGCTTTTTTCTGCACATGAAAATGTCCCAAGAACTAAAATTAACATCAGCCTTTTACTTTGCCTGTTTTCTCACTTGCATCGTATGTATCACATTTGCATCGTATGTATCACACTCAATGTTTTACTGAAACTCACCAGAGAAAAATCACGTTGAAGCATTTAAAACACTGTCAATTTGATACTTTTCAACAATGAAAAATTATTTTATAGCATTAAGTGGGATAAGACAAAGCTGCATAAAGAAAAGCTGTCTCCATCACTTGCCCCCACTCACTCCTCTCTGGAGCAGCCAGTTCTATGGCATGAGGCCTCCCATAGGATTCTTCCCATCTAGCCACCTCCTAACACTCACATGCCTTAGAGGTTAGTTTACTTGCTGCTTTCGTGCAGATGGAATCCTAATATATGTGTGTCTTCTCTACCTGTCTTGCTCTGAATGCCCGATTGGCTCTACAAGTCAGTGAAGCTGAATCTGCCTTAATTGTTTTGAAGTTCACATGCACCCACACACATGTAATTTGTATCTTTCAGATCTTATTACATATGCTTGTTTTTAGTGCAGCCTTTTAAAAAAAAAACCTTACTTCTCCCTACTATTCTCCTAGGCCCCACCTCCAATTCATGCTAGCAACCCGATTTGTGTCCTTCTGTATAAATACATGTGTAAGATACACACACATATTCTATGCACCTTGGCATCTCACTTTTCTCACTCACCACTCTGTCATGGAAATCCAAAATCTCATAATGAAGCTGTACCTCCCTCATAGTAGACATGAACCCTAATTCATTTGGCCATTCTTTTATTGGTGAGAATTTATTTAATTTTTAATTTTGGCTACTACAAACATCCTGAAGTGTTTAAATGTAGATCTGTATCTTTAGCTAATTGTGCTTTTATTTCTATGGACTAGAATCCCAGAAGTGAGAATTCTGTGACTTTGGGATAATGTAAGGCTTCAAAGGCAAAATATTAGAGAAGGAAAAAAAGTGTTGATCGTAATGTAAACCCCATGCTTAGAGCTTCTGAGATTGGGACATTTTTCATGATTTAATTATTTGACCCTCCTTTCTAAATGGTTAGTGTTCCTTCTGCCTCCTATAGACAGCAATGGGGTCTCACAACTACTCAGATTCTCCTCAAGGCCAGTGTAGGAGAAAAAATATTGACTTAGGGGCCGGGGCCTCTTACAAGTCACCCAGCCTCTCTGCTCATCTCTTATTCTCCCCCTCTACAAAGGAACCCGGCAGGTCTGGTGCAAAAGGCTGGTGGGGATCCCCACAACGAGGCGAAGGTTTGGGAAGGTGTGAGCACCGCACCCTAGTAAGGCTGGACACTGTTAGCACCAGTGTGAACTTGAACTTGCTCTTGGAGGTCTTGGCGGGAGTTCAGCCACAACCCAGCCTTTCTCTCCTTTCAGTGCCCTCTGCTGTGACCTTACGGTGATATTTAGCTTCACGAAAGTTACTGCTTGGAACATTGGTTCCTTCCTTTCCTTGATGAAAAAATTACTGCAGTCGAACAGAACAACCACCTTTCATTTCAGCATTAACAAATGAATGAGTCACGATGAATGAGAAGGAGGAAAAACCACAAATGCTTAGGGTGGTTTAGAAAAAAGAAAAAAAAATCTTTGAAATAGGCTGATACCATCTCTACCCATTCATTTGGCCAAGTTGTTCATTAACCGAGGAGCTAGACCAGGATGAGCCGGGGGCGGGGTGGGGGGGGGGCGGGGGGTGGAACAGGCTGAGGTCAGGGCTGTGTCCCCGACTTGTTCTGCATGCACAGTGGAAGCTTGGACGAGAATAATGTGCTGAAGTCTGGTGTGACACGTCCAGTGTCCTGGCACCTCCACTGTGATGCCTGCCATTGCTGTTCCACCCTGTCGCTGGTTTTCTAACCTGGGGGAAAGGGGTGGAGACAGATGCCGTATGAGGCACGTTGGCTTTGGAGCCACTCGAGGAACGCTAGTGCCACTGGGAGGAGAAGGGGTTCCACACAGGCGAGTTGTGGACACAGCCCCTCCATATTTATAAAACTCTCAGTGACGTCACAGGACTTTGTGGGAAGAACTGGGGTATGCAAGGGGACCTGGTCCCCGGCTATGGCTTTGCCACCAAATAGCTTGAGAACCTTCATGGGGGTATCTCATTCCTCTGGGCCTCAGTTTACCCAGTTAGAAACTAAGGCTATTAGACTAGATGAATTCCAAAGCCAGCTATGAAACTCAAGCATTTTTTTTTTTAACTAAAAGAGCATTTTTTTTAATATAACAAAAGAAATCATGTTTCTTATAGAGGAATCAGAAAATACAAATAGACCAAAGAAAGAAAATTGAACAAAATATTAAATCTAATATCACAGTACTGTAATTGAATGGAACAAATTAAGCGTGAAGTCACATTACTGAGCAGCAAACATTATTAATCAACTCATGTGTATCCATGTAGGTTTTTAAAATAAGCATATATATATCTTTTAGTATATATTATAGTATATAAAATTTTCTATATAAACTTTATACTTCTAGTAAACAAAGTATCACTTTAGAGGTATAGCATTACGATATGCCTGCTTGTAATTTAGCATGACACGTGAATGTCTTTGTGTACACAATGAACTTCTTTTCATGTCCCTGTCAACTTTGTTTAAAATGCCACCCTAGCTCCTCGACATATGGTTGCTCCAAATTTTATTAATGCTGGACACTTGCATCTTTCATTATTATAAATAATGCTATAAAGTACATCTGGTAATTACCTCTTCACATACATCCTAAAAGTAGGTCCTTCAATAGGGTGCTTAGAAAAGTATGAATGGGTGGTGTGTGCTGAGAGCAGAGAGTAGAGGCCAAGCCAAGTCCAGCGTGTTTTTTTTGGTGGGGGGTGGTGGTGGGGTGGGGGACAGGAGAGGAGCAGTGTCTGAGCTAAAGCTCTAACCATGATCTTGTTGAAGGGGGTCTCTCTCCTGTGAGTTGACTGATCGTAGAGCAGACAGGGGCTTGGGCAGCTGGATGACGGTGTCCACCTGGAGGGTCTGCCATGTGCTGAAAGGGCTGTGGGATGTGGGGAGTGTAAGTACCCTGACTATGCCAAGGCTTTTCAGGGATGTGCATTGAGTAGTTGGCATTGTTGGGCAGGAGGTGAGTAATCCTGTGTTGCCAGGAGATCAGGAAAACGCTCTGTGATAACGATCACAGCTCAGCTATTCCCTGTGGAAAGAACTGGGGGTTTCTCCTTCACTGACTCTCGGAATGCCGTTCCCTTGCCCTCATTACAAAAGGGCAAGCATAAAAGTGGAGGTATCATCAACACGTGCTTGCGAGATGACGGAGATACCATGTCAAGTGCACTTGAGTTCCTTCATGAATTAAAAAAATGTAAGATGAGAAGGGGGCCCACAGCTCTGATAACTCAGCAGATGTCGGTGGCACCCCAGCGTGGCCTGTGCTGTGATTCAGAGGGACCCTCTCTGTACCCGTTTCACAGATGGGTGCCTTCGGGACGCACAGGTCCAAGCGATGGGTCCAACTTCACGCAAGATTGCTATAGCAGAACTGCACATCCATCCTGGGTCCATGGATGACCAGCCCTGCCTTACCGGCTTTGCTGGGGAAAGGTTGGAATGAGGTAACGTCTCAGAATGTCCTTTTGTAAGTTATAAAATGTTATGTGTCTATGTGGGAGAGTACTACGACTTATAAAGCTCAGTTACAGCAAATTTTTAATGAAAAGCTCAAATGGCCAGGCCGTAGAATGCGAACTTTTCATATTCATTTTTCCTCACGGATCAGTAAGAATCAAGAACATGTATTTGAGTTCTGCTATGTGACCTAAGCGCTTCTATGATGTTAACCCATTGAATCCTCGCAAAAACCTGTGAGGTAGGTGCTATGAGTATTCCCATCTTACAGATGAGGAAACTGGGGTACAGGGAGGTCGAAAACTTGGCACAAAATCCCAGCGTCTATATGTCCTGTCTGCGGGCTCTTGTCACCTGCGAGGCATTCGTAAATCACATAAAAAGGTACTCGTGCCCAAAAACAGTTTTGAATTTGACCTGACCACTAATGGTCTTTTGGTAAGTCTGGGCCAAGCCAGAGACTTGCTGCCTTGTTTTGCCAGCTCAAGCCTGACCATCCCAGCTGGGGACCCTCTGGCGTCTCTCCTGGAGCAGAAAGGGTTAAGCTGACCCACGACCCGGAGGACCCTGAGATGTTTTTCTTCTGTGCCACATACGCAGATGGGCTCGGAAGACGACCATCCCTCTGCATTGGAAATCGTGAATGTTTGTGAAGCCGGTCCAGAATTCCCAGAATTCAGTTGGGTGCACTTTGCAGACCCTAAAATGCTGTCACCATGGACGGCTTCATTGCTTGCACCTGCTAAAACATTTGAGGCATTTGAGAGGCAGTGAAACACATTTGCTTTTCATTTTATCTGACTTTGGAAACCTTTGAAGTGTTTAATAGTAGAGCCCAGGAAAGATCCCCGCCTCTTAATCATTTACTCGTAAGGCGCATTCTCGGCTGGTAGCCTGTCAAGCAGAAACTGACCTGAGCCCAGTTTTATTAAGTGTCACATGCCCAGTCACTGTTCATTAAAGGTGTTTTAAGGTTTGAATTATGTAATTTATGAGAAAAAGAAATAAAAATTCCATTGTTTTATTCATATGCAGCCCAGGATCTCTCGCTCGTAACAAACTTGAAGGAAAGTTGGGCAAAAGGACACGGGTGAGGAGGGGGGTGACTGGGGGTGGCCTCTCGTTCCAGCCTCCTTTGGCCACTGGCCACTCCGTTCAACCCCAGGCAGGAGCCAGGCAAGTGGGCAGAGTCCTGGGCAGGGACCCATCCCAACCTGTCCTCTCATCTCCGCTTCCCTGAGGTCATGTGACAGAGCGGCCACCTTCCTCCTCCCCTCCCCTCTCTCCGCCTCTTTCCCAGTAAGGCCTAAGACAAACAAACAGCAGGAAAAAGCATTCCTAGAGTGACCCCGGGTGACCAAGTGAGTCACAATCAGTGAGAACCAACGTGCCCGCCTCTCGGGAGAGCTGGGGGCAGGTGGGGTGCCGGGCACTGGGCCACCTGCTCTACGTAGATGGTCTTACTGAAGCCTCACCTTACTTGAAGGGAAGTGGTGACCGTCCCCATTTTATAGGAGAGACTGGCACCAAGGTCAGGCCCTATGACTGAACTTGTCTTTCCTCTTGGGTGCCGAGGGCATCTTTAGCCAAAGTCACCCTTCTTGGAATCCTGCTGCCGGGTGTGCCCGGAGGTGTGGGAGGAGTGTGTGCCTTATCTGGACTTGAGCTCTGCAGAGGCCTAGCAGGCCCTCAGCAGGGTTGGCGACCTTCACGAAGGACATTTCCCTCCCACAGATTCTCCATGTATTGTCAGAGCACTCACAAGTCCAAGTCCACCAGAGGCTTTGCATAAGGGTCGCTCCCGGCTGGGTGTCCCTCATCTGACACAGTGGGACTCCCTGCCTCCTCTCGAGGCCGCCATTCTCCTTCCCAGCTTCCAAACAAGGGTGGAGACGCCAGCCGTGCCTGCCCTGTTATGGGGCGACCTTAAAATCCTCCAGCAGTGGTTGGCTTAGATGGGTCCCTTTTGGACCAGCACAATAAAACACCAACAGGGGAAAAGTCACCTTCCAAAATGTGGCTGGTCCAGCACATTTCGACTGTGGTTAGGAGTTGGAAGCTGGTGCAGTTGAAAGCATTTCTCACCCTCCATGGACCCTCCACTTTCCTGCACACCGCCCAGGGAGAATTACAAACTTGATCGTGAGTACTTTCTTAAGCCAGTGACTCATGTGTTACAGGTGCAAAGTGGCACCAGGCTTTTCCCCTTTGGCTCAAGTTTGCGAGGTTTTATTGCTGAGCAGGGATCTCAGGTGTGAAGGCTTTGCTAAGATGCGGAGTAGAGTTTTGAGAACAGGGGCCCTCTAAAGTCACCATGAGGGGGGCACAATCAGAGCTCATTGAACTCCTGTTTGGGAAGCGCCATGCTCCCAGCCAACCCCTGTTTGCAAGAGGTGAGGTGATGGGCCAGGTTTTACAAATCGGTGTCAATCATGAACCTGCTTAATTTTGAATTACCAATTCAAAGGATATTTCAATTGAATTGCTGGCTGCTGGCAGTCGGGACTGGAAGAGCAGATGTGTTTGATCTGCCAGCCCAGTTTTCCTGAGCAGCAAACCCACAGACCTCTGCAGGGCCACAGGCCGGAGGGTTCTGGTGTCTCTCGGTGCCTTGGGGGAGCTCTGAGCCACTCGTTCCACTGCTCAGAGAGCTTTGCATAGCGTCTCCAGGAGTCATCATACATCTACTAACTCATTAATTCTGCACGGTTTTCAGCATTGTGCTAGACAGTGGGAAGCAGAGAGGGGTAAGTTACTTCAGCCAGCCAGGGAGGCAGGTGAACAGATGCTTTCCACGGAGTTTGGTACATGCTTGGATGGGGAAGAACAGGCAGCTATAGGTGATTTGAGGAGGTACATCATGGAAGACTTCCTGGAGGAGGTGATACCTAAACTGAGACCTGAAGCTGGAAGAGGAGTTATCTGGACCATGAGAAGAAAAGCGAAGGAAAACTCAGAAGAACCTTCTGTGCCCTGGGAAGGAGTCTGGAATTTGTTCCGAGGGTAATGGAGGCCACGGACTGGTTTGAAGAAGGGGTGGATAACATGAGTAGATTCATGTTCTAGAAAGCCAGATGTGGAGAGGGGAGCGAGGAGGCGTAGGAATAGAAGCACAAAGACCAGGCAGGTGTGACCAGCCTCGCAGTACTAAGAGGTGGGCCAGGGAGCATTGGGGAGATTGTGCCAGGGGACCGGGCTCTGGAATGTGACAGGCCCTTCTGGGGACCACCGAAGGCAGGGCCTTCCTGGCATCTATCTAAGCCTGAACCCACTGAGGTGGAAACTCTCGGAGACAGTCACAGGGAAAAGAAGGCTCAGAGGACAGGTGGATGGGGGTGCTTCTTCTTCAAGCACGATAAGATCTAATTAAACCGCTGGAGTTGGATGGCTTTGGGGACTGAGAATTGAGGAAGGGACTTCCCTCGGACTCTAGACATACCTCAGGAAGGACCTGCCCGGGGTGGCCACGGACGGTTGTGCGGCTCAGCACACAACCAGGTCGCCGTGGCGGGAGGCCCTGTGTGGCATGAGCTGTCAGCCATCAAGGTGTCTTGGCCTGAGGGATGGAGACTATGATTTTCTCTCAGGGGATGCATGAGGTAGGCAAAGGTACTCACTGAACCCAATGAGATGCTCAGCCATTTCTTAAAAAAAAAAAAAGTGTTAAATGTGAACATTTAGCAACCATTATTGTTTTTAAATTAATTGGACATTTACTATGTGCTGGCTCTGGTGCATGCTTTCATGTTAGCTTGTTTAATTCCCATCCCTGAGAAGTGGGCATCATTATGTCCATTTTCACTGATGGGACAATAAAGGCTGAAAGAGAGTAAATCATCGGCACAAGGTCACATGACTGATGGGTGGGAGAGCTGGGAATTGCCAAAGCATGACAGGCAAATCTGGCCACAGCAAGACACTCTAAGGGTTGAAGGGGCACTGGTGATGGGGGCTGGAGAATCATCTGGCTCTGTTGTGGTGTGCAGTGACGTGAGCTGGCA
This sequence comes from Macroglossus sobrinus, assembly GCA_004027375.1. Lineage (NCBI taxonomy): Eukaryota > Metazoa > Chordata > Mammalia > Chiroptera > Pteropodidae > Macroglossus > Macroglossus sobrinus. The sequence goes on from PVKZ01003452.1 coordinate 81,450, forward strand.
CAAGAGGGCTCCTGGGAGAAGCAGTTCCCCTGAGCCGCTGGGTGCTCCCCAGATCTTCTCTGGCCCCTCGCTTTACATGCTGTGGACCAGGAAGGCACTGTCCGTCAGTTTGAGTAGCACGTTTCTGATTTCTGCCTGTCCTCCCACCATTCTGTCAGGGATGTGCACCTAGATGAATCCATTTATCAGCCTTCTTTAAGGCACTGAATGCAGCACTGCCTATGGGAAAAGCCTGGGAGAGGAGAGGAGAGGAGAGGAGAGGGGAGGGGAGGGGAGGTTTATCTAGCCTGGCCCACCCTCCAACCACCTCTCAGGGCGCAAGGTGAATGGGAGGAGCCCATCGAGTCTGGAGATGCTAGGGGTTAGCAGCGTAGACACGGCATATTTCGCCTCCACTGCCATCGTTGGCCCTACCTAGATTCCTTGGGTCGTGGGGATGGCAGGCTGTCACATTATTGCTGATGGCAAATGTCGACCCGAGAGAAGCTGAGGGAATGGGGAGTTTTGCCTGTCATTCAGCTGGGACAAATCAAAACAGTCTTACACCATCTCTGAAAAGTTGACACTTAGCATCCTTTTAAATCATGCACTACTACCCAAACAGACTGCTTTGCCCTGGGGGTGGCCAGAAAGAGAGAGAGATCCCCTTCTGGTGTCACGGTACGATTTAGGGGTGAAGTGGGAGCACCTAGCCTCTGTTCTGGGCGGGGCCCTTTAGTGGGCGCCTTGGTTATTTCACTCACCTGTCCTGGCCACCCTGTGGGAAAGCTAATATAATCCACATTTTACTGAGCAGAACTGTGAGACTCATGGATTCAACATGAAGTCCAGCACCTCAGCAGGGGAGTTTGGCACTCACTTATTTCTGACTCATTTCAAGGGATGCCCTTTCCATGTGCCCATGGGGGCCATGAACACAAGGGAGGGTTTGGGCAGGTAGAGGTCATTTCAGGTTGGTTAGCAAATTGTCGTCATTTTAGATGGATCCCGTTATTCATAAAAGCAGTGCCTACTTCCTAATACCAATATGTGAGGTAATTCCAGAATGTTCCAGCTTGAAGTTTAACCTACCACCACTGAGATTTTTATCCAAAAGTGGCACTTATTCTGGGGGCGGGTGGAAATGAAGCAAACATGAAAACTCTACCTGCCTCCCTTTGAGAGGACAGGTGCTGGCTCGCTGGGCGAGGGAGATGGATTCAGTGTCATGGGAATTAGCTCCGAGTTGCCACCCAAGCGCTGGGGGTGAGCACGGGGGCTCGAGCCAGGTGTCCATTCCCTGAGGCTGAGAGGTGACGTGATGGATGAGACAGTGACATGGGCCATCCCTCCAGGCTGCCCTGGCCTATCCCAAATGACCCCCGCAGAGCAATGCTAATTCAGCGACTCTCCAACTGCAGTCCATAGACATAGCTGGGAAGCCTACGTCTTATGCAAACTTAAAAAAATTCAAGTCTTATTTCAATAATATTAGCCTCTCTTCCAACTCTGAGTAAAGCCTGGCTTCAGAAAATATAAAACCCAGCCAGGGTGGCGTGGCTGCCAGGCAGGGTGGGTGCAGCAGGGTCCCTGGAGACCCAGTCCCACGTTAAATGGGGCTAATTTCCTGATTCAGCCCTGATTGTTTCGGGGGTGGCTTCTGGAAGATTGCTGAGTTTCCGGTCTGACTGCTTCCGTCTGGAACATCAGACACATGCGCTGTTATATACTTGGGGAGGCCAGTGCCCCTGGGAGCTGCAGCCCCCTCAGCTGTTGTGGGAGTCTGGCTGGACACAGGCTGCTGGGTTTGCCATCAACAGCAACAGAAATAGAGTAGGAGTCACCCCCAGCGTTTACCAAAGTCTTGCCATACAATGTTATCTCATTTTATCCTCCCCCAGGAGGACGAGGCTGTTATCACCACCCCCTTTCATGCCCAAGGCTTGAACAGGTCAAGTGACCCACCCACAATCCCCTTCACAACCCCTTCTGGCTTCACACTGTCACAGAAAGTGTTCGCCGAATACCTACTGCGTGCAGATGCTTTTCCCAGGTGTATTTGGGGATAACGTGTCCTGACCTCTAGAATCTTGATGTCCAAACAACCGCCACTATTCCCATGTGGCTCCTGAGGCCTTGAAACATGGTTTGTCCTCCCCGAGCTGGACGGCTCAGCATCACACACACTGATTTCAAAGACTAAGCGTAAGACAGACTGCAAAACGTGTCCTTAATATTTTTATACTGTGTCGATAATATTTTATGTATGTTGGGTTAAATAAAAGATATTATTACAATGAAGGTCACCTATGTCTTTTTCCTTTTGTAAACGTGGGGCTAGAAGGTTCCAAATAGCACCTGTGTCTCTTGTTCTGTTTCTACCGACGGTGCTGCCCTGGGCTCTGCTGCACGCGCGGACACCCGTCTGGCCCTTGATCTTGGGCTGGCTCAGCCAGTCCCGGTCTCCAGGCTTCTCTCCTTGTGGTGATGATGATGAATCCAGCGGGTGAAAGGCTGGGCGTGTTCTTCTGCCCCTAATCGCAGCAGGCAGAGGGCTGTACACACAGTGCTGCTTCTGGTTATTGGTGGGAGTTATGTTCTGTTGCCTCAGACAATGAACTTGACGTTGCTGAACCTTGACTCCGAGGGGCAATACTGGGTTAGGCTCTAACAGGCCAGTTGATCAAAACACAGTGTTGCTTCATGGGTGTTTCTATCTTAAAGGCACCTTATTTAACACGCATGTTGTCGATTCACTGGCGTCGAACTCACAGCCTGCAGCACTGCGCCTCACGCCTGAGTGCAGCTTATCTAACACGCCGTGAAGCTCATCGCAGCCTCCTCGAGTTTGGGATGCCACCACCGCACGATGCTCGGGGCCATTTTCAACAGTGACATCACCAACAGCAAACAGAAAAAAGTGAAAAATACGCCACTAAATAGATCACAAAAAGACACTTATGGACCTATGTGTCAAGTGATTCAAATTATTCGCTGCTTGACATGTGTCTTGGAATGACCACAGAAGCACTGTGCACACATTTTAATGAGGAGGTGCATTTTTAATGCAGAACCCACAAATAATGAGGGTCAACTGGACCTACTAACTGAGGTCCATCCTGCTTCCCATTTCCCACTGGCCGCTGGTCCTTTGCTCTGAAAGCTTGTCCTGGGATTCCTGGGGTGTCTACTTCCTGTCACCACACGGCCCTGGACTGGGTTTGTAACTCATCAGACCAGGGCAGGATGTTTCAGCTCTTCAAGCCTCAGCTACCCAATCTATAAAGTATGTGTGTGCGTGTGTGTGTGTGTGCACGTGCTGAGGGGGGGGGGTGGTCACAGCTCCTTGTCTCCCTGCCTCATGAGTGCTGCTGTGAAGATCTCATGAGAGGATGTATGCAGAAGTGCTTTGGAAGCAGTAAAATGACACAGAGATGTTCAGAATTTACACGTTCTCCCCATGCACTGTGAACTGGGGAAGGCCCGACTGGCCAGTGCTCAGGTGCTGAGAACACGGGCCCTGGACCCAGCCTCCCTGGGTTTGAATCCTGGCTCCGGCACTGTCTGCATGAGCTTGGATGTAAAATCCCTGCTGGGATGTGGGGAGAATACTGACAGTATTCAACTGGAGAGGTGGTCAAGGTTCAATGAGACAATTCAGGTAGAGTTCTTTGCACGGGACCCGGACAAAGAGAACACGCTAGGAGTGGTGGTGTCTGTTCTTACTGTAACGAGTAACTGTGCCCTTCGTCTGGGCTGGGAGGTGGGGGAAGTCACGTGAGCCTCAACTTCTTCATCTTTAAAGCTGGGTGACAGCACCTCCTTCGGATAGCGGGGTGAGGAATAAATAACCCCAGGACCAAAACTAGGCATATAAATACGTCGGTGCTCCTTTCTCTCCCCTTCTCTCTAGCTGAATCCTCTGGACCCATATTTCCTCATTTGTTAGGGGAATAAAAGCACCTGCTCAGCTAGGTGGTTTGTGTGATGGGATGAGGTCATTTACCGAGGGCATCAAGCCCGGCGCCCAGCACCTAGGATGGCAGTCGAGGTTACGGTAAGTCCATCTGTCCTTTCTCCCATCTTTCTTCACGTGGGTCCAACACACAGCTGTGCAGAAGCAATCAAAACCGAGCTCATCAGCCCATGGAGAACATGCATTTCAGAAAGGCGGGCCTCACTGATCCCAAGGAGCGATCCTGGCTTCGGAGAGGGGTTGGGGGCAGTGGCTGCAGTGGGTCACCCTCTGCACTGAGGAATGTGACTCTCTGGAGAGCGTCAGATGAAAATATCTGAGCTGACCTGTTGCAGACCCGCTGGGTTGGGGGAGCTGGCGGGGGTGCGTCAGAGGGTCATTTGTCTTTGGCCTCGGGAGATGATGAACTCTGGGCCTCCTGAGCAATGGGACTGGGGACAGGGAGGGATGTCCCATGCTCCTTCTGCTTTCTCTCACATAGCTTCTAAGGAAATTCCACTGCATTGTATTTACAAGGCATCCCCGACTGTCAGCTTCCTGGAACACAATGTATTTAATAAAAAGCCATTAAGCCTTGTAAAGCTGTCAGAAATCTAAATGACACTTGTAATAAAATCTTGTCGGTGACCTGTTCTGGCTAATCAGGTCCAGTGACATCATCACCCTCGGATCTGTCTGATACCAGGGCGCTAGGTATATTTAGACAGCTTTATGATCCATGCGGATTTGAGTTATTAAAATTGTACAGTTTTGCAAGGAATTTGGGATTTAATAAAGCGGCGGAAAAACTACAAAAGGAGCAATAACCTTCCAAAAAAGCCAGTCCTCCTGGGTGCCGGGGCTGTGTGCTCAGGCTGGTCACCAGGCGGCTCTGATGCCAGCCACTCGGACTGGTGTTTTTATGTATCCGCCATGTGTGTATCTGGCATCTGCAAGACCAGTGAAGGTATCACATTGTATCCAATGACTTCGAGGTGGTGAATCGTGCTTCAGTGCAAAGATGGACGGATATAGTCAGATTACAAGAAGATATTATCGCCAATTGCACATTGGCTCTAAGAAGCCTCTTTGGGGCAAATGCGACTGCTAGCTTGTAAGTATCGTTGGCCTAGCTCACCACCTGGGTAGTTTCTGGGGCTCTAGTCCTTGTTAGGTACAACTTTACTCATGTTGAACTACAAAAGCCAGGCTTCATGTAACAATCAGGATGAGACAGACATGGACAGACATGGACAAGGGGTATCCATTTGCTCAATAATCTATAAATTTAAACTAATGGGGCAGATATCAAAAAAAAAATGTGTTGGGTATGGGTAAATAAATCATACCTGGTCTCCTGGCATAAGCTGGCACAGCGTTCCCGATATTTCAGCCAAATTATTCCATTTGTTTCTGAAGATATTTTAATCCCACATGACCTCAAACTTCCCGTGAACCAGGGCCTGGACCCAAGGCCGCCCACGGCCTTTGCAATAAATCCGTTGTCTCCCTTCTCGGCCCTCAACCCAGGCCCATAGATCACCTCTCCCTGCATCTTGCTTCAATTACTCAATTAACTGCAGTAAAGTTCTTGTAGGTTTTGCAGATGTTGCTTTATTATCAAGGCCTCAGACGAACAGGAGAGTTCAGGAGCCGAGGTTATAGGAAGGTTGATGGGGGAAGGGCCAGGATGGGGCACAGAGGATATTCCCAGCAACCACTGGGGCTGAAGACTGGAAAGGGGCATTGGTCCCCCCACACACCCCCCACACACCCCACACACATGCCCTTCGCCGCTCGGGGAATTTGTGATGTTATCTTGCTGAGAAACTGCTCGAGAGAAGTAGGTACTCCACCTTCCGATGAGATAATGCTGTGATTAACAGATGCTTAATTGGGCCATTTATCAAAAACGGGACCTGCCTCCAAGTCAGTGGGCTAAGTAAATTATTGCCCACCCTGCAGGTGTTGGACTGGCAGATCGATTACTCTTCTCGAAATGGTCTTCAGAAGATTTTATATGAAAAGATGATTTATTTCCAAAAGGAATGCTATTGTGCTCCTATTTATCCAGAATGCAGCAGGGTTCTGCCCAGCCCTTCTTCCTTCGTGCACAAAAGAGGATTGTTGAAAATTAGAATCACAGAAGAGAGGATCAGAGCCAGAAGGACACAGAAATCAACTAGTAGAGCCTGGCCATTTTGCAGATAGTAGTACCGAGGCTTGAGCAGACTGTGTCAAGGTAGACAGCCACTTAGGAAATTGGCAAAGGTATATTCTTCCTGAGTGTGTGTGCGTGCGTGTGTGTGTGTGTATGTGTGTGGTACTTCTCTAGCTGACACAATAGAATTTCAAAAAACCGAGAATTTAATTCTGAGTGAGGCATTGTTATACTTTTAAAGTGAGGTTTCTCAATCTTAGCATTATTGTCACGTTGGGCTAGATCATTTTGTCGTGGGGTCTGTCCTATGCATTGAAGGATGTTTAGCAGCATCTCTGTTCTCTACCTAGCAGATGCCCGTAGCATCTTCCCTCCCAGGTAAGACAACCAAAAATGTCTCCAGACATTGCAGATGCCCCCTGGGAGTCCAAAGTATCCCTGGTTGCGAACCATCATCATCATCATCATCAGGAGATTAATAATACAAATAACAGCAGTAACGTTTACTGAGTGTTAGAAATGGCTAAATTCTTTATATACGTTCTCTCATTTAATCCTCACAATAACTCGACTATGTGTGTGGATATTGTTATTACTTCATTTTACAGGTGAGAAAGTCTAGGCTCGTGGAGGTTAAGGTTCGCCCAAGTTTACTTAGCTAGCACGTACCAGATGTGGGGCTGCTATCCACACCACTAACAAAAGGATGAGGCTGCCGAATTTGGATTTGTTATGACGTGATCAAACTGTACAATTTCGTTTCCCGTTGTGTCTAGTAGTGAACTTGTTTTTAAGAATCCGTTAGGATAATCAGTCGTCTTGTTTTTACATTAAAGGGAAAAGCATCACGTGGCTGGTTGGTGGGATATGCTGGTTTCTTGGTAGATTGTGGGGTAGGTAGTGTCTTTCTGGCATCCAGAGGAAGCACAAGGCTAGTGCGCATCATGGATGAAAGCGCTCAAGACAGGAAGCACACAGCAGAATCAGCAGCTTCTCAACAACTATATCTCCCTGAGCAAATACCTCTTCCTGGTCTTCTTCGTAGGCTGAGGCAGATTGCTTCCCCAGACCTGGGATCTGTGGGGTACCTGGGCTAGAAAACTCCCAGGTGAAAAATGATGAAAGTCATGGCTCTAAAGGTTGAGTGGGTTTCTTGCCAGGAAATACATTCAGTGTAACACAGTGATTCGAGGCAAGATACCGCCACATGGGGAATTAGGGCTATTAGTGTCTGCAGGTTTTTCCAAGAGGCTCTGGCATGGAATTTTGGGGCAAAATGAAAGAATGTCTTTTATGAGTGTAAATAGAGCCCATGTCCCCAGTCTTGGATAGTTTAATATCAGAATTGTCCTACCTGTAGCAACTGCTCCAGATCTTATGGCCTAATCTTTGGATTAATTTGATTTTACCACTTTTATTTCCTCTTCACCCTGATTTCTTCATCTATTTTATACTGTTTTGAATTATGTATGTATGTATGTGTTTGTGCATATATTTGAGTGTATATATGATATATATATATATATCTCAAATATATACACCCCCCCCAACACTCTCTATATATACATAAGAGTAAGTCGTGCCTAATACTTCTTAAAGAGACAGGCATAAATAAGAAAACCGAGAAGATATAACAGTTTGAATGACTAGGTTTGACTATGGAGTTTTAGAGGATTGGTAATTACTATGGAATTCCCTCGTCTTTTAGGGAAAGACTTTCCCAGCCTTCACTCCAGTATTTGCAAAGGCTGCTGCTGACTGCTCTCTACTCACTGCTGTCAGAGCAAGTGCAAGTCACACGGTGACACCCCAAGCCAGATGCACACTCCTGGACAGGCAGGGTCGTTAGGCCATTTATTTACTTACTTCCACCTAGTTTGTGTTTTTCATTCCAGCAAGACTCCTTGTCTGTCAAGGGAGCCTAGACATAAACATACCGCCAACCACGGAGTTTAAAAACTCAGGCTCTGTTGTCTATTCTCATCATTTTACTATCATTTTTCTATCCAAGCTAAGAAGGTGCTCAGGGAATTCTCATATGAATTATATTGGGCTCCAGAATCAAAGACAGCGTGCGAGAGAGAGAGAGAGAGAGAGAGAGAGAGACACAAAGGAGACATCTTGCTTCTTAAGATTATGTTTTATGCCCAAAGTATACATTTCCTTCATTATGGGGAGGATGCTGGTATGTGTGCCTTGGTAATATGTGGAAAGCACCCTTAACTTCACCCATCACTATCTTGAGAACCTTGTAATGTATTTAGCCCATAAGGAAGATGAAACTAAGAGAGATTAAGGGCTTGTTCAGGTCACCTGGTTAGCAAATGACTAACTTTGGATTTGAACCTTGACCTGTCTGACCTCAAGCTCAGCATTTCTCCCTATGATTCCGCACTAGAGGGAGGCAATCCCAGAATCCTCCCTGGTACCATGGATATAACGAGAAAGTCATTCTGATGGGGTCATATGGGGGCCCCGCCATCTGGGGGCTCTGTTGAGGATCCTCCTTGTAGCAGGCCATTTGGCGGGCAGGGGTTTGCTCTCTCCTTTCATCAGTGCTAAAATACACTCATTTCTCTCTGTTACACAGCCTTCTCCCCCGTCTCTGGTTTGGCAGCCTGCTCACTGCCCCTCGCAGCCCCTGGTTCAGGCCAGTGTCTCAGAGCCGGCTTCATAAATACCCGCTGATGGGCTGTGGATTGATCTCGGCCTCAGTTGTGATGGATGTGGAGGGATCTGCTAAGTTGCTCTTGACAACTGCACGTCTCGTTCCATCTCCAGGCCCAGCCTGAAGCCACCAGCTCATAACACACCTCCCCACCCACTGGGAGAGGAGAGAAAGGCAATCATTTCAGACCCTGAGATGTGAGAAGTGCCTGTTCGCTGCCCCCGCCCGCTGTCCCCCGCCCACTGCCCCCCACCCCCACTCCCCGCCTCTGCCCTTTTCTCTGGCCTCCCCTGAGGTGACAGTGGCGTTAGGTTGAGGGAGGGTCCCTGTGGTGGCTCAGCTACCCTGGGGTGGGAACGTGGGAGATGGTGACCCCTCCCGAAGGAGATGAAGGGCTAAGACAGTCCCCTTTGGGAAGAGGGAGGGCATGTTATTTTAAGGGGACATTTGCTGGCTTGAGCTGTTGTTAAAATCTTGCTTAACATGAACCTGGGGTTACTGGGACCTGAGGCTCATGTGATTTGGGGGACTCTCGTCTGTCATCCGAGCCGACAGCAAGCAGACCCATTCCTTCCTTGCGGTTCATATCTCACACTTCCTGGGCTCCAGGGTAGAATTGATACCTGGACCCCAAACGATGCTGGGTGATCACGCTTTCTTACTCATGTACCAAATCTTTACTGAGTACGTACTGCGCCCCAAGCACTGGGAGAACCCGGGGTGCAGCATGAGTCTCTGCCTTTGTGAAATGTACATCAGTGGGTCTCAGAAATGGGCTTGAGGTGGGACCAAGTGGTTAAAAGAAAGTCAGGACAGCATGTGAGAAAGAACAGGGACGAGAGAGAGTTTGCTTCCTCCGAGGGTCTGAAGAAGAGCAGAGGTGGGGGCAGGGCTCCTTGAGATGAAGCAGACAGAACATTCCAGAACCTGCTGAGATGACAAAGGCTGACTTTGTGCAGAACTGTGAGGCGGCTTCTCTTCAGTGCTTCTCACTGTGGCAATCCTGCCACCCCAGACTCCTATGCTCACCTCTACCCACCTCCATCAATCCTGCTCTCAGGATTAAATTTAAAAAAAAAAAGAAAGAAAAGAAAAAGAAAAAAGAAAAGGCTTTTACCATCTACCTGTGAGGGGTAGAGCCACTGCCCCAAGATGCTCACAGGCTCCTTAAACTGATGCCACAGAACCATCTGCAGGACCCCATGGATAAGGGCTTGAGAGAGGGAATTATGGGAATTCACAGAAGAGTCCACAGCCATCAAGGGAGATAGATGGGGGGCTTCCTGTAGAAGGCGGACTTCTGCAGATTAATCTGGCAGTAGGGGCCAACTAGAAAGGAAGTCCTGTGTTCCCTCACCAAGGAGCGCTGTCTTTCAAGCCTGGTGGCTGAGGGACAAAAGGAATTTTAGGAGCAGGGAAGGACAGGGGCTCCTTGTGCAGAAGAACCCACACTCGGCGTGGAAGGAGAAGGCTCTGCCTCTGGTTCGACATGTTCCTCCTGGCCGGGAGGCCTGCCCCGTGCTCAGTGGACCAAGTGCCCCTACAGACCTACTTGCCCATTGTTCCTTTATCATTTCTTCAAAACTTGGCTTGACTCCCTCTCCTTGGCCTTAGGGCAGACAGAAGTACAGATCACTCTGTTTATCTGTGCCTCAGTTATCTTATTATGGTCCCACCAATTCCCACATCACCCCTTGGGACCACATATGCGAACATCTCTGTGGTACCCCCAGCCGGCGTGTGTTGAGAAGCAGCTAGATACAAGCACAGAGCTCCAGTTACTGCTGACAGGTCCTACACGTGGATTCTCTTAGAGTCACACCTCTCAGATGAGGACACCGATGCTGGAAGGTTAATCCCTTGCCCAAGGTCACACAGCTCGTAGGGTGACTTTGACCGCAGAGCCTACCTGCCCTCTTAGGCCCTGAGGTACCCAAGGTCGCACCTCCCAGTGTTTTCCCAGTGCCGTGAGCAGTTGCTAAAGCAAAGCACATCCAGTCAGCTGCAGTGCTCTGAGCAGCAGGGTTCCCTGAGGTCTCTGAGCCCCATTTTACAGGATGTCACTCAAGGGCAAGGGTGGAAAAGGAAGCAGGTAAATGAATTAGTTCTGCCCCAGAGGAAGTTGGTGGTGGACAGAATAGTTGGTGGCAGACAGGATAGTTGGTGGCGGACAGGCTAGTTGGTGGCAGGCGCAGGCCACATTTCCACACCAGCTGCCTCAGCTGCACTCCTAGAACCCAGCTGATAATTGCTCATTATGTGCTTAATTTGGCCACAGCCGGGCCTGGCAGAGGAATTACGTCACATCAAAGCAACTCTTCAAAGGAGCAGAAAGCTGGCCTCTGGGGTAATTAGCAGAGATCCCCGTTCTTTCCTGCCTGGGACAGTTGGAGGGGTTTCAGGCAAGGTCCAAATGAAACCAAGCGAAGCTCAGAGTTTTCAACTGTGCTGAACTTGGACAGGGAAGGCCAATGACGCAAATGTGTGTTTCCTTTTATAAACTGCTAAGACATTTCTCTGCCTGCCTGGCCCAGATGCCCTGATCAACGGATTGTCCTCTGCTTTCCTGGAACCCTGTGTACTCTCTCTCTAGACTTCCATGATCTTCGGGCAGGAACTAGAAGAAAACACACACTCGTGCACATACACGCCAGCTCATGCGCACACACTCATCACCACCATGACCCAAAAATAAAAGCTGAAAGGTGACACGATCTTGCTTGTACACAGAAGCACTCGGAACTAACATCACCATGACTCAGTTTCCCCAGCTGCCCATGTGGAGGGGCCCCCAGGAGGCTTAGGAGGTGTTGGCTCACCCATCAGAGTGGAGCTCGGACAGAGGACAACAGGCCGGACGAGAAGCCTCGGAGAAAATCAAAAGATGCACCCGCCTGGTTGCTTCGCGAGACACGCCTTCTCCCTCACCCGGCTGGAGGGGACAGGAAGGTGATGTTATGTCTCTAATCCCATTTGCAGTCTCCTTTCACACAGCCAGGTATCCCACCGCCCGGCGCAGACGTGCGGAAGGTGCTAAGAGACGTTATAATGGAGTCTGGTACCTCTTCCCGATGGCCTGTGGGGCACTCAGGATAACGGGCCCGAGCGGGTTTGATGTACGAGGAGGAGATGGTGCTGAACTGGCCAGCGGGGGACGGGAAACCCTCGGCGCGCCGGGCGGGGCGGGCGCTGACTCAAAGGCTGGCTGGCGCAGGTGAAAGCAGGCAGCTTTTCACTCCTGCTTTTAGTAAATGACAACGTTTCACCGGCTTGGGAGTCTGGGAAGGAGTTCATCTTTCCCGTCTCTTAACCATGTTTAAATAATGGGTATCTGAAATAATGGGGCAGAACTTCTCTGAGCCCAGTGAGGAAGGCGTGCTCGTATGATGAACAAAACCCTTTGGATGAGGGTGGGTTGGGTGGGGATCATGGTAAACAGGCCATTGTTTTTATTTTTATTTTTATTTTAATTTTTGAATTTTTATAAGATTTTATTTGAGCCAAACCAACAACATTGCCAGGAAGCAAGATCTCACATGTGTCAACTGGCCATGATTCTTAATAGAAATAAACCATCTATAGTTGACCCCAGAATAATGAGGGTTTGAACTGCGTTTGAACTGCGTGGGTCCACTTATATGGAGTTTTGTTAAACTGACTTGTACTGTGCAAATCCATGTGGTTCAAGGTCAACTGGTGGTTGGGAATCCCCGTACTTGGAGGACGACTTGAGTTATATGCAAATTTTTGACCGTGTGGACGGTTGGCCCCTCTCACCCCCAAGTTGTTCGAGGGTCCACTTTATATTTTATATTTTCTGATGATGCAGAGCTTGGCCTAACACTGACTTCATTAACAATGTCCAAGCATGGCATTTCCTCGTATCAGTTATTTTGCCAAAAGTGGGAAACGAATGACTTAGCAGACAATTTCAAGAGGTGGTAGAGAGCAGGCGTTACTATGCCTCCAGAAACAGACCCAGACACTGTCGCTTCTGAAATAATTTAACCCAAGGCCCCCTCTAATTCCCTCTTGGGAATCTCAGTGACTAGTTTCAGGCTCTCTGTCCTCACATGCCCCGCCCACCTTACACAACACACAAGACTCACGCTGAAAACACGAGTCCTTAAAATGACTTCACTAAGTACCCCCTACCTTGCTCATCCTCAGGTGCGACTATACCCCACACCTGCCCAGTGTGCCCTCGTCTGCGAGCTAATGCGAGTGGAAATCGCACAGCGCACTTCTGGGGACGGTGCAGCCTCATGCAAAGAGGAAATGCAAGACCAGGGTTTAGGCCGGTCGCTGACCAGCTGGCTGAACTTGAGCAGATTGGCCTCAATTTCCCTTTCTCTAGAATGGGCGTGGGATGGACTACGTGACTGGGTCTGGTGCGAAGCCATCTGGACTGAGGATACGCCTTCCTCGGCGCTTCCGTGAGCCTCTGCCTCCTTTGCTTACGGACACTGAGCTGTTTACCTACAAGCTCTTACCCCTCTCTTCAGCTCAGCTTCCCTGAGGACAAGATCTGTGCCTTGGAGTGAAGAGTCTGACACACAGCAGGTGCTCAATAAATGCTCAGCAAATGATTGTGAGCACCTACTTGGCCTGCCTTGCAGAGAGGAGACATACATGGATTAATGGACACAATCAAGACCCTCTAAATAATTCATGGGCCCAGTGCAAAATAAAAGTGGGGAGCTGCTTGTTCAAAAGGTATAAAGAATTTTAAGACAGAAATGGCTGAGCACTGAGACCAGTTCGGGATTCTTCCGAGCCGTTGGGCCCTGTGCCATGGCAGGGCTGCCATCTGTATAAAGCCGCCCTGACCACGTGACCCGTGGAGCTAATGGTGCTGTGGTAGTCTGCTCTGGCAGCTTGCCAGAGCAAAGTCCTCCTACTGTGCACCTGAAACAACAAAAATTTATTTTCTCACGCTTTCAGAGGCTGGAAGTCCAAGATCAAGGTGCTAGCAGGTAGTTGGTTCCTTCTGAGGTCTCTCTCCTCGGCTTGTAGATGACGCCCTGTCTTCTCCCTGCGTCTTCATATTTTCTTTCTTCTGTGTGTCTGTGTTCTAATCTCCTTACAAGGACACCAGTCATAATGGATTAGGGCCCTCCCCTGCCAATGACTTTGCTTTGTTATCTCTTTAAAGACTCTATCTCCAAGTAGGACTAGTTTCAGAGGTACCAGGGCTTAGAATGTCAATGTATGGATTTAGGGGGAGACATAGTTCAGCCCATAATAGGTGCCATCAAATATAGATGCTGTTATGGTCATCATTCTGAATTTGGTTTCGACCATGAGATATTTCAATCCTACGCTGTAGAGATTTGCATAACACCTAGTTTTTGCTGATTATAAAAGGATACGGAAGTAAAGCTCACCATCCATCCTGCCATCCAGGGGTTAACACTTTATGCACATCCTTTCCACCCTTTATCAGCATGTGCGCATCTTGAAGGCACCAACTGAGATCGGACCATTTGGTATCTTACTTTTTTTTGGTTTTGTTTTATCTAATCACATATCCCTCTCCCACCTCACTGAATATTTTGAATCAGTTTTTGGAATTTTAACAGCGGCATATCACATTCCAAATGCATTCACGATTCTCAGATGCTGAATAGGATAGGCTGGTACCTCTTCAGTCTGGGTGGTCACACAGATGAAGCCACCTCTGAGGCCACCTCAGGGTGCTCAGACCATAGGGCCATGAACCCACTCAATTTCTGCCAGTGAAGGCATTTCTTGACACCTGATTGGGTCTGCAACGTGGAGCAGAAGGGAGAAAGTAAAGAATAGGATGAAGGCTTCAAGGAGGAGCCTCCATCTGTCCTTAGTGGCTTAAAAGCTAATTGCTATGGATGCGATGGCTGAGTGTTCATCCCTTAATATAGTTCCCTCAAGAAATAACCATTTATTCCACCAATTATTTTATCTCTTTTAGGGATACTTTCTTAATTGCAGGAGAATCTAAAAATACAATTGGCATACGTGATGTGTGCGGTATCTTGTTTAGAAAGTTAGGCCGGGAGAAAGAATGCAATTAAACTGTCAAGATGTAATTGTTTTTCATATTTAATTTAAAGTGGCTCGTTCCCATTTACTTTTCGTGGTTTTGAAGTTAAAAAGCAAAGAAAGTTACCAGGACAACTGGTAGTTACGGAATGAAGGGACGAAGACACTCCAGGCGCAGGCGGCAGTGAGGGGCTGCTTCTCTCAAACTGCTTTAATGACACAATGTGGTGCTCAATTTCCAAGGTACCCGAAGCACAGAATTAGACAGTTTGGGACACAACGGGCCATTTTGATTAAAGACATACACTCTGAACTGATAGTAACTTCAAATCTCACCTAAGAGCAAATGTGTGTATGTGTGTGTGTGGTGTGTGTGTGTGTGTGTGTGTGTGTGTGTGTGTGTGTGTGTGACTGTCTATATATGTATGTACAGCTACCGTGGGTTCCTGCTGTGTGTGGGTGGCTCTCTGCTTCTTTATAAGTATCATTTAAAGATGGTTAAGCAGAACGAGCACTCTCAGTCAATTTTTTTTCAAAGGGACAAGTGACCCATCCACATGGGGCGGTTATGTAAATTCCATTTGTTCTGGAAATGTGTATTAAGCACTGATTTGGAGCCTTGGGCTAGGCTTTTGGGATCTGGAGATGAAGGTAACTTGATTTTTATCCTTGAGCCACTCAGGGACAAGTCAGGGAGACAGACAGATAATTCTGATCGCATGTCATCAGCACGGAGGTCGAGATAGAAAAGAACACCTGTGAAGCCACGAAAGAGGGACAAACGCCCGTGATGGCCGCACAGACCTGCTAGGATGAGGCGGGAAAGCGTGATTTGGTCCAGCAACAATTCAGCCGCCTGTGCGCTTGGGGTGCAGACTGGGCTGAGGCTCGGTGCAGAGCTCGTGCTCTGGAAAGGTTCGGCCGGTGAAGGAGACGAGATGAAAATATGAAAAGGGAACGCAGAGGTGGAGGTGCTCCGGAAATGTTTGGCGAATGAATGAAAGGAAATGAAAAACAAGATTAATACTAGACACTGCGAAGAACATCAGTATGATTAAGACTTGGCTATAGCTTGTGTTCTCGGAGGAAGTAGACGGGGACGGGGTGTGGGGCGTGGGGCTGTGTTCATTTACGAAGCCATGTCTTTTTCATAGCATTTCCCTTTTTATTCAAAAAATCAGATAGGCTTACGAAGACACAGTATCACTTGTGTGGTATTCCTGGCAAAAATATATCACCTGAATCTGATCATAAAGAAACACCAGACAAACCCAAATTGAGGGACATTCTGCAAAAAAAAAAAAAGAACTGGTGTATAACCTTCCAAAGTGTCAAGGTCAAGAAAAAGGCGAAGGAACTGTTCCAGATGAAAGGGAACTACAAACGAATTTTCCGATTTTGACAAGCATTCATTCATTCATTCATTCATTCACATATTTAGGGGTAAGAAGGTGCGATGGCTGAGGGAGAGAGAGGACGGGAGGGAATGACAAGCAAATGGAATCAAATGGAATCATTTGGTGAATCTGCTGGAAGTTTCCTGTGTTGCTCTTGCAACTTTTCTGTAAGTTTGAAATGACATCAAATAAAAAGTTAAAAAAACACACACACACACACAAGCTAATTTTGGAAACGTTGGAAAATTCAGAAACGCGTATAGCCGCCAAAATAAAATAACTCGATCTTATCCTTCAGAAACAGTCACGCTTATGCTTAACCATTTGTCATTTCCTCTGCATTTTTACAGTGTTTAGAATGGACCGGATAACCTTTTTTTATCTGTTCCCTGCATGACATATTTTGAGCACTTCTCGTGGCAATGGATACACATCATCAAGGTCCGATTGGTTTACTAACATGTTTGATTTGGCAGTAGGGATTCTAATCCTGATAACGTAGGTGTTTGACGAAGGGTTTTGATGGCTGCTGCCGACCGCCTTCGCCATAACAGCCAGGCGCTGCTCACGTCCTAACGGTGACAAGCTCTGGGTGCAGGTTTCTTACCATCCTTTGGCTACACTTCAACCGCTGGTCTTCATTGGTCTTTGCTCTTCTCTGAAAATCAGTTGGGATATGAAATGTTTACAAGCCCCCAGTACTTCCACTTTGTCCCTCTCTCTCTCTGAGCCACTGTTAAAGGTTTCTCAGCAGCAGCGCTAGTGACATCGTGAGCTCCATCATTCTTTGTTGGGTGGAGGGGCAGTCCCGTGCATTGCAGGAGACTTAGCAGCAACCCTGGTATATTTTTATTATTCTCATGTTGCAATTTGCCCCCAGCCACACCCTCAGACCCAGGCTCAACGCACCAACCACAGAAGCTCTGCCCCCAAACCTGCCAGATTATTTCTTCTGCCCTGTCACCTCCACAAATAATTATCGGCCCCAGAGGAGGTGGTGGGAACAGTGAGACATGGGCCCTCATCTATAACATGGTAAAGAGGACGGAATAAGAAAATTCACGTGGGGCACTCAGAACAGCTGACCAGCTGGTGCCAGTAAACATTCTGGATGTGAGCGTTATGGGTTTGGGATACGACCCATCCATACCTCGCCTCAACCAAGAGCAAGGACTGTGGACACAGCTAAGCTCACCTGCCACCAGCCAACAAGCCGGTCTCTCATGCCAACAGAAGGCGGAGAATGTGAAAGAAGAAACCACCCTTGGTTCCTTTAGTCGTAATTTGACTTGGGACTCAAAAGCTGTGCTTTTCCAAGGGTGCTTCTGCCAATTTCCTGCTAGCGAATTCTGGGTTTAGAATAGCTCTTCACGCAGTCCTCAGAATAAAATAAATCTGGTATGGGTCTTCTTTGATGCCTGTCCTGAAAAAGCAGCATTGCGTCATTAGAACATGTTTTGTTTTTCCTTATACTTAACAGGGGTACCTACATTTGCATTAAAATACGTCTTGCCGGTCATCACCAAGGCAGGCAGGTAGGTGGCAGCCTGTAAGCTGGCTGTGGCTTCCCTCTTTGATGACAGAAAAGCAGGACGGTGGCCCTTGTCCACTGAGTGGCCTGTGGATGTCGGTGTGAGACGTGGACTCGATTCACTTTCAGACCTTGGGACTCCTTGGGAGCGTACAGAACATTGCTCCTAAGCTGCAAACCCTGGCCAGCCTGGCAGTCTCTCCCCTTCCACCGGCTCTGTCTGCTTTTCAACCGAGAAGTTATTTTGAGGGACTATCCACTTAAGAGAATTTGGACTCTTGGCTGACCGCTTGTAACATGGGATGTTTTTAACAATGGCACCAACTATTTAGTTCGTCAGATGTAGTATTAAATACTGGCACTGCCTCTTTCAGCTGTGTGACCTTGGGCAAGTAACTTAACCTTGAGCAAGAAACTTAACCCGTCTAACCCTCAATTCCTATCTTTAAAATGGGAAAACAATAGCGCCAGCTCCACCCTATTATCGTGAAGAAGGAGGTCAAGGGTGTTTAAGGCTCGGAGCAGAACGGCTGGCCCGTAATAAGTGGTGAGCGACGATGTCGTTATTGTTGTTACTGATGCTCTCATCGTCGCTGATCCTTGTTTTGTGCAACTGCACGTGTTGCTCTGGTGCAGCTGAGATGATGCGCCCTGGGCCCCTTAGGTGAGCAGACCTGCTGGGATGTACACAGACCCTGCTGTGTGTGCTTGTGCCTGCATTCGTGTGCACGCGTGCCTTCTTCACGGGACATCTTATGCTGGCTCTCCGGTCGCCTGGCTGGCCCCACACTGGACAGCACGGCTCAGATTTCTCTCTCTTGCTCCCCACACATCCGCTCTCCCCTTTGCACTTCATTACATTTGATCCATCTGGTTATCGCAGCAAAGTTCTTACCTCCCCTTCAACACCGTCCCCCTCCCCGCCCGCCGCTCCAGCTCTCAGCAGCCTATAATCTTCTTATCACACTTCATCCGTCCACTCCTGTCTCCAAACGCTGCGCTTTCCCCCAATTCACTCCAATTTTCTTCTTGAAGCTCCCTCTTTTTACCCCTTATGGTCTTCTCACTCACTTCATCATTTTAAATCTGGCCTCCATAAGCCTTTCTCTTCCACACCCCTGGAAGGTGCAAGAATCTTTTCTCCAGCTCTTTTAGCTGAGTCCTCACTGCTAGGGCTTGGCGGGCTTGATGGGTTACACAACTTTTGCTGGCTAAAGTCCTCAGTTTGGATCCTACCTGATCTGTTGAGAACGTTAAAAGGCCAGCTTGCTACTCCTCATCAAAACAGCTTACATTTATGGAGCATTTGTTAGTGTCAGCTCTTTCTCTGAATCATCTCGTACGGTGGTCTGGCAGGCACTACTGTCGTCCTAATTGTACAAGTGACAGCACTGGGGCTCAGAGACACCAAGGCATTGGGCCAAGGGTACAGAACAGGTAAGAGGTGGAGCAGGGATTTCATCCTGGGTATGGGCATCTCTAGACCCTGAGCTCTTCACCTGGGGCAGAGTCACATGGGTGGGATGTTGGGACAATCGAGGGTTTGGTTCTCCTTGTTTCTTGTGTCTGAATGAGCCGTTCACGGAAGCTGGGTAGGAAAGGAATGGATGCAGCTCAAGAGGCACGCTTCTCCTGAAGCCTTCCATCCCAGGCGTCCGCCTCCTCCCCACCCTGTTAAATCATTCCCATCTACTTCCATGATTCCTGTGATTTGTTTGCCTGCCTCCTTCTTCCTCTTTTCCTGGGGGTTATGTGACATGTGACAGGTAGCAGGAGCTTCATCAACATTTAGGACATGAGTGATCTACTGTAGATAGAGTCAAAAATAACCCAAGTACCAGTCCCACCTCCTCCTCATCCTCAGTCCGGTTTGGTTGGCCATTTAGTCCCAATTCCCAACCCCTCATCACCAAAAGGGCCAGCCAGGAATTCGCGTTTGGGAATTCCCCTGGGCAGGCCCTTCAGTTTTGTCATTCAGAGGCCACCCCTCATCCAACCCATGCGGCCTGGACCTGGCAGCAGCCTCTCCGCTAGGCAGGGCGGCTGCTGACTGAAGGGGAAGCTCTCACTCCTGGTCTGGGAGTCAAAGCCAGGCCTTGTGGGTGGGTGAGGCAGGTGACCGCCATTGCCATGGGCCATGGGCACAGAAGGAGCTCTGTGTGTATGGGGTCAAGTTTCCGGATGGCAGGTGGCCACCAGGCCCGCTCAGGTTTTCCCAGGGATGAAGTAGTTAGTGTGGCTTCATATGCAAATAATGCCAACAGCTAAGACCTGTGAGGCAGGGAGCTAGTCTTGCTTATACACCACCTTACCTAATCCTCACCACACCTAGAAGTGTCATTATGCCTACTTTTGCAGATTAGGAAACTGAGAAGCATAAATCAAATGACTTGTTCAAGGTCTGTTAGTCAAGAAAGGGTGAGTGGATTCTAAGTCTAGCTTGGTTTGGTACAATGTCCACACTGCATGGCCCCGAGGAGGAAACAGGCAGCCTGGACTTAAGGGGTTGAATGGTGTTAGCCAGCCCACTGGTGTTCAGATTCCACGATCCTTATAAAGTAGTTTAAAAGATCCTTATAAACTTTGTAGTGCTGGGCAGCAAAATGGCGGCCAACTTCTCTGGGATGGAATTTGTATCTAAAACCCCTCTTTAGCTTGGTCCACACAGAAGTGATTTTATTTACAACTACTGTGCCCTGTGGAGTGAGCAAGGCGTGTCAGCATGAAAACAACCTGGTCCCTGCCCGCAACCAAACTGTGGGCTGGAGTAGGAGGTGACAGAGAAGCATGAGTAGAAAGGAGCATGTCACCACCGATCATGAGCCCAGAGGAGAGACGAGTCCATTCCAAGAAGGAGGGGGCCTCTGGGAACACTTCTGGGAACAGGTGGCAGTTGAGTTGGTCCTAAAGAAGGCAGGTTTGGGACAGCTTGTTCTAGGGGTTGCATGTGGCCTGGGACCATTGTCTCCTGTACATCAAGACTTCATGTCCAGAGAAGGTAACATTTAATGACCAACAATTTAAGGTATCATAGGTCTTCCTTGGACAGTTCCCCCATGAAGCTTTGTGGGCAGGGCTATGATTCTGAGCTCTTACTAGGAGTAGACTAACCAGATTCTAAACCTTCTTGGCTTCCTACCTGTGAGTCTCTACATTTATAAAATTATAAAATGGGGCCAATACCTGTAGTCCTAACTTTTAGAGCTTGGTACACAGTGAACAGTCAATCAAACAAAGCATTATCATCATCATCATCATCATCATCATCATCATCATTCACCATTCTCATTTCTGTAGCCAACATCCTGGCAGGAGGAGGGAGGCTAACTTCTATAGAAAGAACCCTAGTCTCCATTTTCTCTATGGAGCCTCTTTAACCCCCACAGCACCTTTTTTCCCAGAGCCTTCTCTTTAGCTATCTTTTGGAACTGTAGGGTGGACTTTGTGTGTGCCCCATAAGGTACTGTGTGCAAGAGAGCAGAGCTAAGTGCATGAGAGACTGCCAGCTTCTCAGCCAAGAAAGATTTGGTTTTCAAACAATGGCATGATCTTAAATAAATCTGACCTCAGCTCTCCACTTAGTGATTTCAAGTACCGTATGTCATTTCCATCAGCCTCAATGTCCTCTTAACTCATAGGAGATTGGCGAGCATAAATGAGGCGTGCCTGTCGGTTTCAGACGTGGCACATTGTACATAGAATGCACTTAGTGTAGTCACCCCTGTCTTTCTCTTTCTCTTTCTCTCTCTCTTTCTCTCTTTCTCTCTCTCTCTCTCTCTCTCTCTCTCTCTCTCTCTCTCTCTCTCTCTCTCTCTCTCTCTCTCTCTCTCCTGCCCCTCCCCTGCCTCTCCTCTTCTTCTTGGAAGCCTCCTTTCCCATTTCTTGCCTGGATTGGCTAAGAGTTTCCATAGAGTTCTGTGGCGTCTACCCTCAGGCACTCTGGCTATTACACCCAGCAGCACATGGCTAAGCCCATGGCTACCCATCTGCTTATGGGAAGAGGGTGACTAAGGGCCTGTGGGCCTGAGGCTGAGCAAAGAGATCCTCAGGTCTGAAAGCAGGACATTGGGGTCAGCGGGGGCTGCATCTGGGTGCTGAGACTCCCTGTCATGGGTACTGGGTTCCCATCACAGCCTTGTCGCCTGAGCCTGCAGTGAGGCAAGGAGATGATGTAAGTCAACTTGGAAAGATTTGCGATTACGCCCATGAAGGGCAGAGCAATAACTCCCAGGGAGAGTGAGGTTGTTCTCTAGTGCTGTGTGTTCTCTCTGTTTCTCAGTGGCATTGCCCTGTCAATCTTCTTTTTAACCCATTCAGCAGATATTTGTTGGGTGTCTGCTTTGTGCCAAGTGCCCTAGTAATGAAAATACACCGGGGACTACAATAGACCAAGATGCTGCCCTCACAGAGGTTTTTATCTAGTGGGGACAGAGACAAAAACAAAAAGTAAACTAAAAAAAACCCCCAAGTTTACAAACATATAACTGTATAACTACAAATGATAATACATGCTACAAGGGAAACTGGCACTGTGTGAACTAGAACATAATGAGAGAGGCACCTATTGGAAATAGTCAAGGAAGGACTGCTGGGCTAGGTGATGTTTAGGCTGAAAGCTAAAGAATGAGAAGGACCATCACACAGGGAGTATGGTGGGAGGAAAGGGCTGCAGCAGGGAAGAGGGACAGAGAAGGGGTCTGCATGCTGGGGGGACTCGGGGGATGGGCTGGGGGTCCAGGAGCTGGGATAGGATGGGGAGGGTAGGGGCAGAGGCAGAGAGAGGTGAGGAAGGGCCTTGGTGTCCATGTTGAAGGGTCCACATTTCTTTCTGAGTTGAATTGGGGTCGGGGGTGGTGAGGGGAGTTGGGCAGCCCTGGCAGGATTTTAAGTAGGAAGTTGACATGCAAGTCAACAAGCAGGTACAACTACTCAGTGGAAACTGAATTCATCATCTCTGTCTCTCTCTGGCTTTCTCTGAAAGAACCTACTTGGTAAATTTGTGGGATGTTCATGGCATTGGGCCAGATCTTGCTGGAAATATCATAAAAATACCTGATCTCATCCATCAGAGGGCTGGGGGTCTGGGTGAGGCAGACACCTGGGCCACCTAACTTGGACGGAGTGCTGAAATTCCAGGGTGTGTCTGTTACTTAAACATTTAAATAGCACTTATGATGGGCTATAATGACTTAATGAGGCAGGTACAATTTCTAGGGAATGCTGTCATTTTTCTGAGAGAAATAAAAAATATTTCAGCAGACCTCATGTTTGAGCCCCTTCCATTTGGAATTTGCTACCTACCTTCGGGAGATTCTGTGAGGCTAAGATGAGGTGATGAATGCAGCACGCTGAACACATAGTAGGCTCTTAAGAAATAGTCGTTTCCCGCTCCTTTGCCTTTTGTCTATAGAAAATAGGTTTCCTAAGAAGAAAAAAAAATGTGTAATTAGAATGATAGGCACTTTTCAACTTGGGTAAGGCATATATTTCAATCTCTTTGGAAATACCCATTCAGGCACAATCGCTGGGCTAATTATAAATCCCTCCTTTTCATTCATTACGCCAGAGTCCCAAGGGCCCCACAAAGGTGTGTTCTGTTGGACTAATTCAAGGTCCTCTGTGTTTAGCAGACCTCCTTTGTCATTCTGGTGCTGGGGGACAGGCCTAACAGGTGTCTCACAGCTCAGCTGAGTCGTATCAGGTTCTTACTGACAATGCTTAAATTTCAGAAAACATGCTTGGCCTTACACAAGAGCCACGTCCATATGAAGGGAAGAGATACAGTAATAGACGCCTCTAAATATGAACAGACCAATAAATACATCTTTCTTTGCATCAGTCCAAACTGGGGAGGTTTGTATGTTGAATGATTTTTAAAATGCTATTTTTTTTTTTTTGGACAAGCTGAGGTTTCCTCTTCAGAACGGGAAACCCCTTCACCACAAACTGGATTTTGTGGTCGGAGATTATATTCTAAATTGCCTACTTGAAGTTATCTGGTGCAGGTGTCTTGCATGAAAAAAAAATAAATAAATACGGTGTTTTTGTTAAATTGTAGAACAGTACCTTTATGGTGGCCAAAAATAACTATATCCATAAATGTTATTCAAAATATGTAAAAATACAAATGTGAATGGTTCTGTACACCATCCAGCCAGATCAATTAGAAAGAATTTACGTTGGTTACAAATTTTAAATGTAAAGCGCACATTTTTCTGAATTCAATAATGATTCAAAAAAAGAGAGTTTTGAGGTCCTTGGGGACATTTTTTTCTACACTCATATTCACAAAGCTCTTTCTTGGTGGTTATAAAAGGAATGGTATGGCCACCAATATTGATCCTTATAGGCCTGTTTCATTGAAGGGAGAGCATGTGGCCTCTACTTTTCTGGTGTTGAGGGACCAGAGAAGGCAGGCTGCATGGAATGGACATTCTAGACCCCACTCTCTGGCTCCATCTGTTTCTCAACCTTTTCAGTCTGGAACAATATTATCAAAAACACAGTGTTAGTTCTATCTATCTATCTATCTATCTATCTATCTATCTATCTATCTATCTATCATCTATTTATCTAGAAATCTCAACCTCAGTCTAATTTCTTTTCTGGCCAAGAGAGACAGAAGAAAGGTGTGTAGGTGGGTTCTGGTGTATGAGTGGAAAAGTATCTTGTTTACAGAAAGGGTTGCATATCTGAAAATGGGCCAGTGAGGCTGGCCCCAAAGCAAACAGAACAAAGCAAAACAAAACAAAAACAAGAGAAAAAAGATAGCAATACAGATCCATGGAACAGAATACAGCGTGAGGAATATGGTCAATGGATGCTTGACAATGGTGCAGAAGCAGTTCAATGGCAAGAGGATGGTCTTTCTTTCCAATGAGTGGTGCTGGAACACTTCGATGTCCACATATTGAGAATCAATCTCAATCCATACCTTCCACTCTATATAAACATTGATGCAGAATGAATCACTGACCTAAATACAAAATGTAAAGCTATAGGAATCTTAGAAGAAAAATAACACCTTTGTGACATTGGGTAGCAAATATTTCAACACCGAAAGGCATGATGTATGAAAGAAAAAAATTGATAAATTTGACCTCATCTAAATTAAGAACTTCTGCTCTTTAAAAGACAGTTGAGAAAAAAATAAAACAAAACAAAAAAACCCAACCAAACAAACAAAAAACCAACTTCACCACACATTAGGAAAAAATATGTGCAAATTCCACATCTAATAAAAGATCTGCATCCAGAATTCATATAAGGAACTCTCAAACTTCAATAATGAGAAGACCAAAATCTCATTTTTAAAAAATGGACAAAATATTTGAATAAAACTTCACCAAAGAAGATATGCAGTGCAAATAAGCTTGTGAAAGATGCTCTAGCTCATCTATTTTACAGAGAAGGAAGCTTGCAAGCCTGGGCCTTGAACTCAGCAAAATAAAGGGAACTTAGATTCATAGAGCAACTACCGTGAAGCAGGCGAGATGCCAAAGGTCTCCTATACCTTAAGGCATTTAATTCCTCACCAAACCTGTGAGATCAATACCATTACCCTAAATTCACCAGTGGGAAACTCGAGGTTTACATAATTGCCCTACCACACAGCTGGCGGATGGCAGACGTAGGATGTGAAGTTGAGTCCATTGGACCCCAGTCCCGTGTCCTCTCTGCCACACTAGGCCCCTCTCGGTACCAGAACAGGCCAGCTCTGCCTTTTCATTCACGTTTTATTCCGCATATAGGAAAGTGTAGCTTCCCTAGTTGTCCCGCTTCGGCTACTTTCTATTTTACAAGCAGAAAAGACATCTTCTATTCATAATTCCTTAAGACTCAGGGAGCTGACCTAGGGCTTTTCAGATCCCCAGGACACAGGATGACAACCATGTCCATTTTACAAATTTCAAAATTCATCCAAGGCCTACAAAGTATTAACAGTCAGTAAGATGTTAACATATGACAATATTAGCTGAGGCTGATGTCTGACGCTCCGGCCAAGCTCTTACTGTCCACGGCCGAGAGGGTATGAAAAGTGTTACATGCATTTAGACATATTGGGGGGAAAAGTACAAAGCGATCATCTGTTTGTATCCCCCTCCCATATGTGGCCACAAATGGAACACATTGAAAGGTCACGAGGGATCAGAAGATTTAGTGAACTGGGCACAATACAGCTTTGTGGTCCGGTTTATTTTCTCATGTAAAATATAGGTTGAGATAAACTAAAATCCCTCATATTTGGTTTTATAGCTTAAATTCATAAATTCTCTACAGTCATTAGAAAGCGATGTACTATCTGCACCCACTTGAAAAGATAGCATCCCCAGGGACAGATACAGAATATTAAAAAAAAAAATCCTGATCAAAGAAATATTGCTTCTTTCCTCCTTTCATTGAGCAGATGTGCAATGTGTCCAGAGAAAGAAATAGAAAAATTCCTGAGTGATTTATTTGATGAACCTAGTTTTAACCGAGGTTATTGCATGCCTGATATCATGACAGGGATTATTAGTTTCTAGTTGAAAATGACCAGAGAGAGTCCCGTTCACTTCATCAATATGGTCCATTTATAGGTTGTCAAGGAGGCGACATCATGCAGCCACAGCACTTTGTCTTAGAGTTATTTCTCTATTAGATGGTTGCTGTCTTTATCATGAAGACTTCTAGCCATTTAAGAAAACCCAGACCAGAAAGATATGTCTGCTCCACCCCAGCATTTAAGACATTAAAAGCAGATGCATCACTTAGAAAAATGAGTCTTTTATTCAAAAGCCCCATTGCCA
Source organism: Macroglossus sobrinus (assembly GCA_004027375.1). Classification (NCBI taxonomy): domain Eukaryota; kingdom Metazoa; phylum Chordata; class Mammalia; order Chiroptera; family Pteropodidae; genus Macroglossus; species Macroglossus sobrinus. The sequence goes on from PVKZ01003452.1 coordinate 107,951, forward strand.
CAGAAAAAGGCATCACAAAAAGCTCATTTGCCACAGAAAAATGAAAACCAATAACAACAACAAAAAACAAACACCCTCACTTTTTCTAGGAAGAAAGTTGACTTTTCCTTTTGCTGAAAAGAACACTGTATAATCCCCAACGGTTCCCAGACTTGGAGAAGCAACAAAATATTTTTAAAAGTTGGGGGATGAGCTCGATGTCGGTTTGCCAGTCTTTAATTTTGCCAGATAAATTCATGTATACCCCTCCACAAGTGTTATGTATTATCGTTATAATTTTATAAAGAAAGAAAATTTTAACACAAAAAAAATTTTTAAATAATAAACATTTAAAAGGACATGAGCTCAGAAAGAAAGTCTTCTTTCCTCGAAGAGAGAGCCCTAGGGTGCTCTCTCCACAATCACTTATCAGCACCAGGCTGCACGTAATCCTTGGAAATGGGAACCTGGCAAAATCTATGAGGAGCGATATTAATGTTAGACGTAGAAACTTCTTGTTCTGAAAATTTTTTTTGTAATTCCATAATACTTCTCAAAATTATTATAGCACTGACAGCAGTAGTAGTAGTAGTAGTAGTAGTAGTAGTAGTAGTAGTAGTAATAATAATAATAATAATAATAATAATAAGTAGGTAGTACCTACATGTACCGGCTATATATTGTTGTTGTTGTTATTATTATTATTATTATTTTGTAATGCCTACAGCACCTGGTCTTCCTAGGTGGTCTCCCATCCAAATACTAACCAGGCCCGACCCCGAATAGCTTCTGAGATCAGACGAGATCGGGCACGGTTAGAGTGTCATGGCCATAGACTTGTACCAGGTGTATATTAGATGTCCATTCTTTATTATGTGCTTGACATATTGGTATCTTCTACTTCCTGCAACAACCTATGGAACCAATATCGTTATTGCGAATTAATGGATAGGGAACATGTCCTCCAGAAGTCATATAGTTTGCCCGAGGGACTGGATAGTAAGTGACACGGCTGAGAGTCTACCTCAAGTTCCCTGAATCGGAAGCCAGCATACTAACCACTCTGCACCCTATCTCCCTCCTTCCAGTTACGCTCTACCGTACTTACTGGTCTGTGGATCTATATTTCCCACACATGCTCAGCGTCTTTTTTCGTCTTCAGATCCTCATCCCTCAGTGCAGTGCCTGACAAATAGTAGATGCTTAATGCCTATTTCTAAACAAATAAATATATGAAGACTTCTGGTTTGGAAAATTTGTTTTCAAACATAGGGTGATGTGAAAATAAAATGAGATCATATATGTGAAATGCTTTAAATGATTTCTGACATAACGCAGGAAGCTTTTGATATATGTGAGTGACTTTTTCAGAAATCAGCTTCCCTTTGAGAAAGCGGTGTTGACTTGATCTGTGGGAGAAGTGCCAGCAATTTCACAGAGGAAATTTCACACAGGATATCCTCTACAGAAGGAATTAAAAAATCAGAAATGTTCATTGATAGGGTGGATAAATTGGGTGGAGGGAGTAAAAGGTACAAAGTTCCAGTTATAAAATTAATTAAATCGTGTAAGGTACAGCATCATGACTATAGTAAATAACACTGTAATGCACATTTGAAAGTTGCCAAGAGAACAGCTTCTAAAAGTTCTCATCATAAGGAAATAAATTCTGTAACTATGTATGGTGACAGGTGTTAACTAGACCTATTGTGATCATCTTGTAGTAAATATATGAATAGTGAATCATTATGTTGTACACGTGAAACTAACATATGTTAATTATACCTTAATTTTAAAAACTCCCCTCCTCAAAAATGATGATTTGTAAAATACCCACACACATCACTTTTTTTGCTCTTATTTGGCTATATATCATTATAACATATATCATTTACGCCATATGAAATATATGTATTATAGTATCCCTTAACTCATGGACAAAGGTTGTGCAACTTAATAAAATAAAAGCAATCTTTAGGCCCTCCTTGATGAAAGGATTTTTTTAAACAAATCTTGCTTTGTTGGGCCCAAAGGAAAATTATAAGGGGTGAAAAATTGGTGTGTATAAGATAGAAATACAAACTCTTCCTTATTTGAAAAGCAGAATTGACCATTGCTAGTTAGAAAGAACTTTTGACTTTCTCTGTAGATATCCTTTATAGATACAGTCTTACGCTCGAGCTAAGAAATTTGTTTTTTTTTTTTCACCTCTATAGTGCTGTGAAACCTGGAATTGCGAATCAGACTGTAATAGTAACATCGTGGCCATTATGTTTTTCTCCCAGACCTTTGCTGGAAATTTCCCAAGGTGGTAATGCGAAAACAGTTACAACAGATCCATTTGTCTCTGATCCCTGTACCCTGAATTACAAGGGGTCCCAGGGACAATCCTTCCCTAGGTACCCTCTGAGACCGGATCAAGAAGGTGATGTTCTTACTTTGTCTTATTTCAGTTAGTGATACTCCCTGCCTTCCCTGGACAGATGTTTCTCTGAGCAAAGCAGCCCCAGCTGCCGAAATGATTTCTAAATCTCTTCCATCAGCAGAATAAGAGGAGGCTGGTGACTCTTCAGCCCTTCATATGAGTAAAAGTGTTGAAAGTCGGGGTTACAATTATAGCAGCAGAATTTATCAATGCCTAGTCCTGTGGGTTATACTGCAGAAAAACAACTTCATTGTATTTTGCCTTCTAAAACAATTAGAGATTACCCAAAATAAAAAAAAAAAAAAGAAAGAAAAAATTTTGGATAAATAGATTTATGCTAGTTTTTAAATTTTTTCTTCTCCAGGCAGAAACAGGCTAATTTCTGGCACATGGTACCATGTGTTTGGGCTGAATGTGATTTCAGTATAGTGAGATTTAAATTTAGTCTCTGGGGCTGAGAGGTGAGCAACCATCTTCCGTCTTTGCTCATAGAGGGAAAGATGTGGGTGGCTTCAAAATAATAAACAGTTAAATATTGCTTATACTATGTTATCAGATTGAAAATGTCTGCATTGAGTTCTGTAAAAATAATTTCCTAGATAAATATTTTAAGAACTATAGATCCATTAAGAGTACCTTTTTAATGCTAATATATAGGAAAGATTATCTTTCATAGGTATGTAGAAAAGCAAATCGTTTTCATAGCTACTTCTATTTTTCCAAAGCTATAGGTCAACAAAGAGCATCTTTTTACCTATGCAGACCACTTTCTTCAATTCGGCAATGATATAACGCCCAGACCAACTCAGACACCTGCAAACATCTCTCAGATGAGGAACAATGGGGCTTTCCATCTTTCGCTTTGGAAGCCCCACATGAAGGAGAGATTCAAGATATGGACACAGAAAGCACTGCTTGTTCTTTTGTTTTCAAGGAAGTCTGGAAAACTTGATGGCTGACTGGCCCCAGCCTTTTTGCAGAAAATAAGAAAAAAAAAAAAAAGAAGAAGAAGCCTCTTTTTTATTCTAGATCAGGTCTTGGGGATTATTTTGTAAAAAAAAAAAAAAGCTTAGTCCAGAATCAACTTCTCTTCCTTCCTCCTGCTGCCTCTCTTTCAGTTTGCTTTAAAGGTTTTTGTTTTTCTTGTTTTTTTTTTTTTTTCCCCAAACAACTTTGCACTTGTGAATGACAATGAATTGGTGCTCTCAGAGGACCTTGAACTTCTTGGATAAAAGATGTGTTCGGTGTTTGAGTCGTTAACATCGAAATGATTGTCTTCAGAGTTTGGCCCTATTAACTTGATTATTGAGTCACTGTTTATTGTCATAGTCTGTCACGGAGCTGCATGTCAAAAGGTCGGATCAGAATGAAAACCCAAGTGATGCAGACAGACTGATCTTCTTTGGATAAAACAGCTGCTGTCATTTGCTCTTATTTTGGGTTGCATGACACAAAATGCTTCTGACTCCAACACCAGGAATCTAATTTTCAAGCTATGTTGAAAATCAGCAAATCTGAGTAGGTATCAGTGTCCTTAAAGATGTCCATGCTCTTTGAGCCAGAATTCCACTTCTACTTCTAATTCTGTCAAGGAAGAAATAAACCATGCAAAGATTTATGTCCAAGGCTGGTCATTTCAGCCTTGTGTATAAGAGCAAAAAATTGATGACAATCTAAATGTCCAACGATTGGGGATTATCTAAGTAAACAATGTCATACATAATGCCATAATTCAAAACTGTATCTTCAAATAATATTGACTAAATATAGGAAAAATTCACGGTTTATTGTTAACTATGCATTTTTTTTTAAAAAGTACAAGGAGCGAGCCAGCTATTATAAGACTTTACGTGTTTGTTTATATGTAACAGCAAACCTTTTAGGGCTTTGCCAGTGTTTACCAGTGGGTAGAGGAAATTATTTCTATTTATTCTTCATATTTTGTTGTCTTTCCTCAATTTTCTGCCATAAATATATATTTCTCTGATACCTAGAAACAAAAAAACAACCAGAAATGCTATATATTTTTTTTTAATCAGCAAGGATGCAAGCCTCTGTAATTACATATTTATTTAGAGCCTGGATCTGTGGTCAAGTACAGAGGCGAGCAGACTCGCAAACCTGTCTCACAGATCTGCTCTTCCAAGACCTATATATAGTTGTCAAAAGAAGTCCCTTAAGATGCCTTTGCAGCTCCCAGCTCTTTATTAATGCCACATGTGCTCTTGTAAGGTTAAGTTATTAAGTGATATACAATAATTGTCTCTCCTCCAAAGTGGACATTTCAGTGCGCTCGGCTCCTGTGGATCTCTTTCGGCATCATTTATCACAACTGCTTTCCAAGCACCATCTATCTCAGTGGGCTGTTTCTCTCGTCCCTCTCTTTGAATGCACGCCGACCTAACCAGCTCCGGTAAGAAATTAAATATAATTACCTATGGAATCGCACAGGGCAAAATGAGATCGCCACCAGCTTCCCAAGCAAAATAAGACATTGGGAGGCCCCTCATCCTCATGCCTCCCCAGAGTTAATTTGCCTGTATTTCCTCCCTCGGCTGAGAACCGGTACATGCTGCCTCACAATGACCTGTTTGGTTGGCAGTGGAAAATTATGTCATTTGCAAGCAAGCTTTCAGCTGTGATATTTTATAATTGTTAAGATGAAAACCCGATAATCCTCTCCCCCTTCACATAAACTGCAATCCATCGTTAAACCTGTGATAATTCCTAAAACCTGCCGCTTAATAAACTAACAAACCCCAGGCCTATGTGATTTTGCGGGGAGTCAATCTTTGATCAGCCAAGCTGAAATGGGTCTGATAAGGGGCGGCCCTTCCACTCCGGGAGTCGCCACTCGAGTGGGTTATTGCTGTTGCCTCCCCGTCCTCAGTCCTCAAGTGCCAAATAAGCAGAAGTCTTTCCGAGCTTCTTATCTCTTTCACTTTCTTCTCGAGATCTCTGTCGCTTTAATCCGGCATGTCTGCTGCTGGTTAACAAGGAAATCCTATGTCAATTATCGCCAACAACTTCCTGCTGGGAAGCAGTGGGGAATCAAAGTGTTTGAGAGCCTTTTCACACCAGAGAGTGGTGCAGGGCCTAATTAAATGGCCCTCATATCCTGCAGCCCGGTGGAGGCCACATGATAGATAGCTAATGAAAGATAGCCTAATTTTTCCAAGACCTGTTTGGAGGCTGGTGGGCTGTCCGGCGGGTCGCAGGTGCGGCCGGAGTGGGCCTGCGTGGAGTTTTTTTTTCCACTTCCGCTAAATTTTGCGCGCCTGTCATCAGCACTGGAGAGCGAGATGGGAAGGGAGCTGAACTTTGCGTCTTCCCAGAGTTGCAGAATAAATCAGAGGTCCAAGTGGATTGGAGAGGCACGTGCAGGAAAATACTTCCGGCCCTGAGGTTCAGCTGGAAGGAGACCGCTGCTTACAAAATTATTCACCCAGCTCCAGCAGAAGTGATGCCGCTTCTACGCTTCTATTGCGCAACTCCCAGCTAATATGCTGTTTGTTTGTTTTTAAAAATCATTGTCTAAGATCACTGCAAATCATTTCCTCCAAATGACTTATTCCTGCTAACGACAAACATTCTCTCTAGACCAGTGGTTCCCAACCTCTCTGCACCAGGGACCAGTGCTCCTATGAGAATCTAATGCCTGATGATCTGAGCTGGACTGAGGTGGTGATGCTCTGGCTGGGGAGTGGTAGCTAATACAGATGAGGTTTTGCTGGCTGTGCAGCCCGGTTCCTAAGAGGCCACGGACCAGTACCTGTCTGTGGCTCAGGGGTTGGGGATCCCTGCTCTAGACGAACTAAATTATACTTTTTTCTGTCTTTTGTGAGAAATATCTTTGTGACTCATGTTTTCTCTAACAATGTACCTTTATCTACAACAGTGGCTCGTATAATGCGGTTCCTGGGTAAGCACCTTGGCCCCAAAGCTTGTTAGAAATGCAGATTTCTCAGGCCCAGTCCTGGAGCCACTGAATCAAACCCTTAAGTACAGAGACCAGTGACCCAGATTTTAACAAGCCCTCCAGGTGATTCTGAAGCATGCTAGACTTGGAGAGCCACTGATCTATCAAATGTCCAAAGAAATGCCTTTGTCGATTAGTTTGTGTGGTTAATCATAAATATCACCATTTGTTAAAAAAAAATTAAAAGTCCAGCGCGTTACATGAAGAACACCCTGTATTATTTGACCTGACTTGATATCTGTCTGCCTTTTATCAAAATGTGTGTATACAAGGCTGGAGTCATTTCCTGAGTTCTGACTCATGATGGAGCACCTTACTGAGTGAGGAGACTTTTGTGTTAATTTGAAGAAGTAGGGGGTGGAAATAGAGGGTGAGAGGTAGAGAGTGTATCCACTGAAATATTTAAATCTATTTTCTAGAGATGTGAGTCTTAGGCTTGTGGATAGTTTTTTTTTTTTTTTAATTCAGAGTACCAAATAGAGTTTGTTGCTTTCTATTTTGCAATGAACAACCTTTACCCGCTCCGATGTTTCATAAAAGGACATTTTAAAAAATGACAAGAAGAAAGTAGTAAAAGCATAATTTCAGAATAAAAGCCAGTCCTTTAAATAGAATGGGTTTTTGCTGATGAAAAGCTCATTTTGTTGTCTTTATTTTCCTCCTTTAAGTAAAGATTTGTGCCATGATATAGCACTGGCTTGCCAGCTGATGTCTCCAAGTAAATTGTGTAGGTTTTGATTTCGGAGAGGGCGTCACGTTACGCTACATACGTGGTTTTGACCTTGGCTGCACCTTAAAATCACCTTGGGGAGCTTTCAGACACCCCATGCCTGGACACCACCCGCACGCAGGTGTTCTGAGATAATGGATCTAGTTTGGGATGCAGACATCGGAACTCTTTAAAAAGTAAAAAGCAGCGCCTTCACGTTGGTGAATTGTTTGGTGCTCCAAAGCTGCTCCAACTTTCACGTGTGCATATTTCACCTGGGAATCTTGCAAAAACGCAGAGTCTGTTCAGTAGGGCTGGGATGGGGCCGGGGATTCTTCATGGAGCTGCCGGCCCACAGTTGACACTCTCAGAGGCCCAAAGCTCTTCTTACCTGAGAGGATTTCCAAGCGCTTAGCAGAAAGCCCGATGTCTCCCCTAGCACCAGCTTCGGGTCACTAGCCCTGATTTCCTGCAGGGGAGAGACCCCTCTCTCAAGGTCAAGCTGGGAGTGGGTTCAGGGCTGAGGCTGGTCCAGCTCCCGGGGTGTCTGAGATCCCCACCCAGGGGCAGCCACTAGCCCCCTTGGCGTGACCTCAGTTCCTCCCATGGCTTCCTTCTGTGTTTTGTGGTTACCTTAGGCATTCTGCGGTAAACCAGGAGGCCTGAATTTGGCAAAGAGTCTCCTGCTGTGTGCTGGAGGCCAGAGAATGAGGAGGACAGAAAAATTATGTGGCTGGAACCTGCTGCCTACATGATTACTGCAAATTTTCTTCACTCTGCCGTGGAGGCCAGATCTGAGGACTCCCTGAGGAGACGTTGGCACAACCAGGGTGAGATTCCAACCCTGATGGGAGCTGAGGCAAGGCCACAACCAGCTTCAGGGGCATAGACTCAAGTTTCTCTTCCTTCACTCAAGTTCACTTCCTTTGTGTCATGTTTAATTAGGGGGTTGTCTCCCAGCCTTTTCACTTTATCTTAAGCTTCAAAACACACTTATCTTTTCTTTGCCCTTACTATATCTATGGTTTGGGGCAATTTTTATACTGTTCTGGGTGCCTTACTGTCCTCCTCTGTGTAATGGAATAACTCACCCAGCTCAGAGAATTGCTGTAAGGATTAGACGAGGTGATATTTAGCAGGTGGCCTGGCCCACAGCATTCCGGAAGCTAATTCATCACTGTGATGATCATCTGCCTGGTTGTGGCACATTTTGAAAAGCATATGGATCAGAGCTGGAAGAGACCTCCCCGAAGTGGTCTGTTCTATTTCGCCCGATTTTACAGACAAGGAAACTGAGGCCCATAGAGGTCCCCTGACTTCCTCAAGGATACTTGGAGAGTAAATACCTGAGTGTGGGCTGCCCCCAGAGTTAACAGTCCTGGATTCCCATACTCGCTTTCCTTAACCCGATGATATCCATGTGTTACATATATTTGTAAGTTGCCTTAAATCTTCTCTGAAACAAATAAGCAGATAGCTGATCTGATAGACTCCTACCTCAGGCTACCTTTCCCCGAGGCACAGGCTCCTTGGGAATCCTTCACGAGGATATTCCTGACTCCTGGGCCCTTGGCTGACTCTTCTGATCAATCAGGTCTGCTATCCCTCAAAGTCCACGTACACAGTCTCAGGATTCTCAGCATGGGGCTCCAGAAAGCCAGTACTCGTTTGGCCCTCAGCTCACTTGATTATCATAATCATCACTATTACTAATATTGTTCCTACTAATATTATTACTTCTGCCCATACTACTTCTACAAAACGCACCTGTCTTTGACATATCCAGTCATTCTGCAAGGTAATTTATGTAGATAATCTCATCTATTGCTAGATACTATTTCAGACAGGAAAGTTAGATTAATTGGGCTGAGATTCAAGAGATTTAGATACTGAATATTTGCAAACAGGCTGCTGCAGCTCCAGCCATTATAATTGCATTCCAGGAAGAAAGAAGGAGGAAGGAAAAGGGCAAAAGCCTCACCTAATAATTTCGGCCTACCTGTTATTCTCAAGAACTTAGTCACATGGCCACTCCTGGCTGCAGGGGAGGTTGGAAAATAATTGTTTTTCATTTTGGCACATGGCTGCTGCCAAGAAAATCGGGATTTTCTCAGTAGGAAAAGGAAAAGGTGAACACTGGGTGAACTGCTAACAGTCTCTGCCCTGAGGCATGACATTCTCATTTATTCTGGGGAAGAATTCCATAAATTCCCACTGTGGCCGAAGGACCCCCTACACATCACACTGGCTTTTTGCCTCCCCATTCCTTTCCTGGGACACACATGTGTATGTGGTTTACCGAGGGGGAACATTTATCATTCTTCTGGGAGTGGGGGGTGACAACTTATAAAGTGGCCATAAATGTGGTCACATGATTAAATTATCAAAAGAGGATGAACATTTTAATTTTAGCTACGATTCCACTTGACACGTGATAGTATAAAGATCATTGGGGTCATCAAAATGAAAACTTAAGTCATCTGTGGCCTTTTCCCAGACTTTTCCGTCATACGATGTCTGACTTCTTGACACACCAGTGCAGCGTCTTCACACTTTTTTTCTCCCACATCTTTGGTGGGTTTTATCTAGTCATTTACATTAACACGTGGATGTAAACACACTCATGCACTGGTGCATGAGATCACCCCTTGGACTTCCCTTCAAAACTCTAACGTGAGTGTTTTCATTTTAAGTGGATAATTAACAACGTCGAACATTTTTCTTTGTGTGCACATATGCGCATATACATAAATATTCATATTGATCAACTTTTCATTTATAAGTTTGTTACAGATTTAGAGAGAAGCGGGGGAAGAGTGAGAACCATTTTACAACGTATCATGATCTAAATTCTGGTGAATTAGTTCAGCGTGACACATACCGGTGACATGAGATCGGAGGAAATGGAGACATTTTTCTACAGGGGAAGCATACGGCTTTGGAGTCAGACCAGTGTTTGAAACCAGGCTCAGATACTTATTGGCAAACTTCCTAAACTTTACGAAACATCGGTTTTGTCATTCGTAGGATGAGATGATGAGGACGATGACAGTAACAGCTAAAATTTATGGAGGGTTTCTCATGTGCTGGATGCTAAATGTATTATATATACACATATATATATATGTATTATATATATATATTATCTCATCGATTCTCATCATAATCCAATAATGTAATTACTAATAGCATGTTCACGATGCCATATGTAGCATTTATTTATAGCTGCATAACAATCCCTGAAAATTTAGTGGTAAGCAACAATTATTATTATTTTTTTCACTCACTGGGCGTTGAAAACAGGCTGGGCTCGGCTGAGTCATTCGCTGGTCTCCGCTGGGCTCACTACTGTCTACAGTCAACTGAGGTCAGCTCTGCCTCTGGGGTTTGGCTGCTGGGGTGATGGAGGTGATTTGGGTCATACATCTCTCCTCATGAGGCAAGCTAGCCAGGGCTTGTACAGGGGATAGAGGTGGGATTCTGAGAAAGGAAGAGAAAACAAGGCCTTTGGAGACAGAGACTCAAAACCGGCACATCATCACTTCTGTGATGTTCAATTGGCCCAAGTAAGGTTCACATAGCCAAACCCAGATTCAAAGGGTGGGGAAGTGGCCTCCACCCCTTCCTGGGAAGAAACCCAAGGTCTCAACGGAAGGAGGGTAATGACAGCCAGTTTTGCAAACAATCTCCCACACTGTCTACCTCATAGGGTCATTGGAAGGATTCACAAATAATAATATCTAATCTTATTTAAATCTCACAATAATCCTGTGATGTAGATACAGTTATTGTCTCCAATTTACAGATGAGTGAGCTGAAGCAGAGAGATGTTGGGTTTCTTCCCCAAACCACACACAGCTAATGAGGAGTCAGACTCAAATGCAAGCAGTTCAGGTGAAACCTGACTAGGGGTGTGCCTGGGTTAATATATTACACCAATGTCAGTTTCCTGGTTTTGACAACTTCTAAGGTTATGTTAGATTTTCTTATTGGGGGAAGCTGCACTATTCTTTGCAAATGCTTGTTAATCTTAAACTGCTTCAAAATATAAAAAGTTATTTTTAAAAAATCAAGGCAGTGGATACTGAGCTAACGCTCTGTACATATATAAAAAGAATTGAGCATAGTTCCTGATCACACAGTAGACATTTAATAAATGTCAGCTTTCTCTGTGAAAGCCCATTTCTATTTAAAAGAGCGAAGAGATAATATCTCAAGTTCTTAATTGAGTACAAGAATGGGTACCACCTCAAACAGGGTTGGAAATGACCACTCAGGTCTGGTCAGAAGGAGGATTGGGGTAGAGAAGGGGCTATAGTCAGTCTCCCATTAGGACGAGCCCTGTAGTTATAGGGCAAAAGCAGACGTGTTTCAGGATTTCTGCTTTTCTAAGATTACTTTATGGAAAATGATTTTTAGATCTCGCAGATCCCTGAGGAGTCCCAGCTTGGGACTGGGAAAACTGTTGGGAAGTCTAATTAAAAGAGAACAATATGATATGGGGATTAGTCTAGCTTGATAGGGTCAAGCCAAGCACGATATCTTACCTCTCTAAGTTCATGGAGGAAAATTCTTTAATGGAAAAAAAATACGTTAGCAAATGATAGGTTACAAGTAGACCTAGTTAGGTTGAATTTTTCACAAAGAGTAAGATAAAGGCCTTTGAGAAAATTATAAAGAAAATAAATAGCCATGTGTTAAAGTCACAGAGCTGGCAGAACAATAATAGTAACTATATTAAGTACTGGAAAGCGGGTACGCAATCATGACCCATGGTGTTAGATATTTCTATTGGGCTTATAGCCTGTGACTCATTGATTATATGAGACGCAGTTGATGTCCACAATGTTGGGGGAGGATGTTTTCTGGTGATGGCCTCTTGGTTTTATTTGATATTGTGACACAGGAAAACAAGGGCTATATTAATGACAATAATAATAATTTAATAATAATAATAATAGCTAATAATAGCTTGCTGTATGCCAGGAACTCTTTTAAGTGTATTACTTTTGTCATCTCATGGAATCTTCACTGTTTTTTACAGGTGAAGAAACATCTTTAGAGCTTAAATGACTTTCCAAGGCATTCATTTGGGGAAGATGGGATGAATGATTCATTGTCACTTCCTAAAGTATTTTGGGACACAATAGCCATCCCTTCACCATCCCAGTCACTGGAGTTTGCTGACAAATGGTGGAACCTCAAAACTTGTAGCAATGAGGGTCTTTCTTTCGTCCTTTCCCTGAGAACAGAGTCCAGGGCACCTGCTTCTCAGGTGGAAAGCATTGAGCTTTTTCTAAATTCGTGGTTTTTGAGAATTTCATCTGGAATTTATTTTTGTTTATGATGTGAGGTTTGAGATCTAGCATTCACCTCTACCCCAATGCCAATCTGTTGTTCTTGCATCATTTAGTATATAAACTGTCATCTTTGCATTGAATTAAATTGCCACCTTTTGCATCCATGATGTCCCTATATAGACTGTGATCTAGTCCTGGTTCTATTTTGTTTTTGATCTATTAATTTATTTCTCTGTCAATGGCATCTTGTTTAGATTATAATGCAGTAGAGTCTATGATACACACATATATGTTTTACATATATGTCACACATATACACATGTTATATAGCATAATAAGTTTCATTATTTCGTAAGGGAATGCTTCCAAATATTTTCCTCTTTCAAATTTCTCTTGGTTATTCCCAGATAGTTATTACTATATATCAACTTTAAAATAGTTCCATGCACTCCTAGCACCGTCCCCTTCCTCCTCCCTCCCCCCAAAAAAGCATGGGGATGCTGAATCGAATTGCATTTCATTTCTAAGTTATTTTGAGGACTGTTGTTTTTATGATAGTAAGCTTTCCTATACCAGGAACATGATATGTTTCTCCATTTTGGGAGGTCTTATTTTAAGATCTTCAATAAGATTTTATAGCTTTCTTTATATAGGCTCTATGCCTTTATTCTTAAGTTTATTCCTGGTTAATGTGGTGAATAGAAATTTTTTTTTTTCATTTCCATGTTGTAACTGTTTGGTGCTAGTGTGGCAAACGCTGCGGTACTACTTACTGGCTCACGTCCCTGTCACCTCTCTGCCCAAGTGCTCCTAGGCTGTCATCCTTCTTGAAGTGCCAGAGAATCAACATCCTCTAGGAGACCAATGGGAGATGGAATATAAATGTGCCAGCTATCTCGCCTCTCCCTTAGCTCACACCATGGGATGCTCCTTATGACCGGCTTATGGAGGAGAAAAACCCCCGTCATGGGACTCACAGAGGGGTCAGCTCGGCGTGTTATGGCAAGCTAAAAATGAGTGCTGCCACACCACACTCTCAGTAGGGGCGCAACCCCGAAAACAACGAGACAGAAAGTCCTCGCGGTGGGCATAGCTGCCAGGAGTACACCTTGTCATGAACCTGGAGTGGTGGGAGGAGTGACCTGATCACAAATTGTCACTTCCTCCAGGGTGAAGGGGGTCAAAGGAAGTGTAAGAAACTTATCACCAAATGGCTTGTTTTTCTTTCCCAGGGAATGGTGCTGTGCTGAGGGCTCATTTTGGTCTCTGCAGCTGACAGATGATGACGACTTTAGCAGCAGTGACATTGGATAAATCAGCTATGGTGGGGGGTGCCTACTAAGACTGCTCCATTTACGGACCCGTTGCACGTTCATTCCATGCAATCCCTTAAAGACCTTAGTTGAATTTTACCATTTTACACAAAGGTGGCTTTATTTCTTCATTTTCATCATTTATAAGCAATGATTCTATTTTTAATTCTTTTGTCTTAACACAATAGTTCAACTTCTAAAAACCACCTTCAAATAATAATGATAATAAACACCTTGATTTGTTTACTTGGTGCGAATGATTTCAGTATTTTGCAGCTTGATAGAATGATGGCTATAAGACTGGGGTAAGTGGCATTTACCATATTATTTAAACCATTTCCTTTTATTTCTATTTTACTAATTTTTTTGTTGTTGTTCAGAATGTCTGTTAAATTTTATCAAATGCTAATATAAAAATGTTTTATACTTATTTTGTTGCTGTAATGAGTTACGTTGTCAGATTTCCTAATGTTAGATTATCTTTTTATTTTTAGAATGAACCCAACTCAATCATGATGCATTCATTTAAAATGCATTGCTGGATTCAGTTGCATCTATAGCCACAAGGAAGTGGGTCTATAGTTTTCTATTGTATTACTTTGTAAGATTTGGTGTTTTTTTTTTTCTGGTTTCATAAAATAGATTAGAGTAGTCTTATTTTTTTTTCATGGTCTTGATTTATTGTGATCTTGATTCAAACTACTCTATTTTCAATACTTCATTTCATAATTTTTTTCTAGTCTCAACAACTTTATATAAATAAAATTCTATTAGGGCGGCTGTGCATCTGTGGGGGTTTATAGGAACTCTCTGTATTTTCCACTTGATTTTGCTATGAACCTAAAAATGCCCTAAAAATTAAATAAAAAAAAATGATTCTATCGGTTGGCAAAAACTGTACTGTGGCCTTAGGTGGATGCCTCTGAATGGACCCCAATTCATATTTTTTTTTCTTGAGCTGAGTAAGAAGCTTAGAAACAGAAATAGCAAATAGTACAAGGTACTTGGTGGAGTAGGGAAAACTGAGTTAATTTGGATAATATGTTAACAGTATGCAAATCATATGCAAAATAGTATCCGATTGCACTTTTTGAAAAAACATTGAGTTCCTGTTTATACTATTTAACAGAACCCTGAATAAACAGAAGGTTCACCATATGTGGTATATTTATTGAAGAACTTTTGTAACAAATCTTTAGAACGTGTATTAATCATCTTTCTAACCTTAGAAGTATAGAACAACAAATATTACAGGCTCAGTCTCTGACAGTTGAGAATGTTGACCATCATAAAATTAAGACAGTTTTGTTATAGAAAAGGAGATTTTGTTTTGGGAAACATATTTCTGATTCATGCATGAAGGTGTTTTTTTCCCACTTGACCTATTAAAAGTGGCTATACTAGATTATAAACTGTTTTGTTTACTTCTGTATTTCTCAGTGCCTCTCATCGTGCTTGGTGTCTGGCAGGGATCAAATAGGCATTTGTTAAATAAATAAATAGCAACAATTCAAGTTAATCAAGAATTTCAGTTAGTTGACCCTAGTTATGTATTTTGATGAAATTTGTTGTTCATTAAGGAATGAGGTTAAACTATATGAAATTACCATTTTACAGATCAAAAACAAACATATATTAACAATTTCACATGGTTCAACCCAACCCAATCTGACTTAGAATTTTTAAATAGCATTGAATGTTTTAGGCTTGTGGCTTGATAGTGTATTATCCTATACCCCCTGAACTCCAACCAGATGATACTTCTTGATAATATCGCATAGTGGCTCAGTGCTCAAGCTTTGGAGAAATAAATCTATGTTCAAATCTTGGCTCCACCCCCTATTAGTTGTGTGACCTTGGGTAAATTACATAATTTTTCTGAGCTAAATTTCTTCATCTATTAAATGGGAATAATAACTTTCTTCATAGTGCTGATATGAAGATAAACTATGATGTTAAAATAAAGTACTTGGCACATAGTAAATGATCAATGAATGATTTCTATTACTCTTATCATTAATTTTTTTTATTTGGTTTCCTCTCTCAAGGATATTTAACTTCCTATTATTTCACAACCAATGGATAGTGATAGATAGTAGTGATAGATGACACAATAATGCTTTGCTTCTGGGTGGGAATCCTGATTAGGAAGATGCAGAAAGAAACCGTTTGTTGCCTGAAAATATTCTATATCATAAAAATACTCTATATCATAATGTGATGGACACCCATGTAACATGTCATTACTGGGCACTTAGGATTCGTGCATTTTCTGTTTGCATGTTATAACTCAATAGGTCTTTGCCTATTTGGGGGTGGTGCTAAGATGGGAAGAAGCTGTTTAAATACCTAGTACCATAAATAGAGAGATTAAGCACTGTGTTTTATTTTATGAAAGAACTCACATCTTTACGTAAAATGCTTCTTTTACCCACCTCCCCTCTTGTGGTGCCCAAACCACCCCCAACCTCTCTGCATCTGAAATCTGTAGCACATGCACACAGCCTAGCACACAGGTAGACATGGTCATGAATAGTAGGGAAAGGGGAAGTTTACAAGTAATCTGCTGAGCAGCAAAGTACAACTTCTAATATATATATATATATATATATATATATATATATATATATATACACACACACATATACATATATATAGTATCTGTGTATGCATGTGTGCGGAGTGGGGGCTGAGGGTCAGCACAGGTGTTAGCCTGTCAAATGAGTTAGTCAATACGAGATGTTAATTTAGTTGAATAATTGTCATCAGCTCTCATGAAAATTAAAAAAAAAAAGGGCCAGGACTCCTATTGGAGCATAGCTTCTCCCTCCCACCTCTCTCCCACCCGCCTAACACACACCAATATTTAGGATATTCATTTTATTGAATCACCCCTATTAAAATCGGGGATGTCTCTCACCGCATGCTCCGCACCCTCCCTGTTCCCGGGAGGGCCTCTCACCGCTATCTTCTGCCTGCTGTGCGTGTGTGTGTGTGTGTGCGCGCACGCGCGCGCAGGTCACCGTCATGTGGAGGGGCCCAGGCTCCCCTGAGGATGCCACTGAAGTCAGTGCCAACCTCGGCCCGATCAGCTGTGTTTAAAGACACGGCTTCCACATGGCTCAACCACTTCTAGGCGGGGAGAGGCAATAAAGACGCTTTCCCTTGGATGTACAACTGCATAAAAATCTATCAGCTCGGTCATTACGGCGCACACACGGATATTACCACGGTTTAAACTTCCTGGAGCTTTTTTGAACCTCGTGGAGCATCGTGGAGGATGGTCTTTAATCAGGACTCTCCCCTGCCGTCTCCTCCACACCTATCATCAAAAGCAACACCCGCGGTGAGATGATCCATCAGCCTCAACCGTTGTTAGACTCGTCTCTTCCTTAGAAGAAAGGGAGTATTTGTTTCGATTCACACCATACCCCACTTTATGAATATGATTTCAGTTATGATTTCCTATGTGCCTGGGTGAAGGAAGGAGTGGAAATAAAGAACAAAACCAATAAAGACCAAACCAAAAGCACATGTCCCGAAGAGGCGCGCACCAGGCGAGCGAACAATGGCTGCGAAACAGATGAATCCACCGAAATGTAAAATATTCCGCACAGTCTTGGCAGCTTTGAAATGCTACACTTTCTAGCACGCTCATCTGTTAATCATCTGAGGCGACGTTCTCCGTTCTCAGCTCATCAGAAGGCCTGTGTTCTCCTTCGACGTTCACACAAATGGAAGAGCGTACGACTCAGCAGTCAAAGGGACAGACAGGATGGAAAGACAGACAGCAAACCACGAAATGAAGAAAGGAACAAAGAAAGATCCAGAGAGAGAGAGCGAGCGAGCAAGAGAGCTCTTTTTACCCACCTTCACTTCCAACTAATCTCACTGTATATATTTTCCAGCACATAAGCTTTCCTTTGAGTCAGTTTCAAGATAAGTCATAAAGCTCTAATCTTATAAATGATTAATGACACCAGGGAAGCGAAGTGACATAATGAGAAGACTTAAGTTTCTACCCAAAAATACTTAAAGAGTCTCTTAGGAAATCTACCCACTTTATTTTTGAAAGCAAAGAAACCATTAACAGCACTAAATTTAAAACCAAAGATAAAACGCCTCCACTGCCATTTTTCTAGTTCGTTCCTATAGGACTGTGCTGTTTTGGATACCTAGGAGCTAGAAAAAACTGTTTTATAGAAGACAGCAGAGAGAACATGTACGTCTTGATATGACATATAGGGGACACATCGTGTGAGAACGAAATAAACTAGAACTGCACACACCTGTGTGTTAGGTGTGACATAGATCAATGAAAGTGACCAAAAAGTCTACCTTCAAGGAAGACTTTTCTGCTCTTTCAGGGAGAATGTGTAAATGTCCATAGATGGTCCAGGCTGTCCATCTATGATGAAGTTGCTGCCATGGGCACTATTCAAGCAGAGGCTAGAAGGCCCCTCGGTGGGCATGATGGGCCGGATTAGTGGTTTTCTAACTTTGCTGCTCATCAGAATCACCTGAGGGAGCTTTTAAACGGTTTCTACTCCCTGGCTGCACCTGTCTGGGATGGGACTTGGGCAGCAGTGTTTTTTAAAGCTCCCCAGGTGATTGGAGTCACCAAGGGCCAGGTCCATGCCTGGGAGCCCAGTGGACTTGCTTGGTGCTTCTCAGACTTGATGTGCACACACAGCACCTGGGCATGCTGCTGAAATGCAGATTCTGACTCAGTGGGGCTGGCGTGGGGCCTGTAGTTCTAAAAGGCTTTGGGTGAGGCCAATGCTACGAGGCTGCAAACCACACTTGGAGCATTGAGGTCCAGAGACTTACAGTCCTCTTCAATCCTGAGCTCCTATGGGATTCCACCTCATTTGGGGGGAAGATATAGGGGAACTGTGATTCAGTAGGGGACTGTTACTTTCGCTGGTTGCAAGCTGAGAGCAAGGTATTTCTCAATCCTGAGCCTCAGTTTCTCCACCTGAAAAAAGCAAGAGGCTTGGAGGGGCCTGGAGGGGCCTGGAGGGCTTCCTCCAGCTGTCACTCTCTGAGGCGCTGTTAAAATTGGCAAAGCCTCTGCGAGTGGAGAGCCTACAATTTCTAGAAGGCCCCAGAGAAGTCTGGCTGCAGGGCAGTTTGCAGGAAGGCCTCCCGGAAGGTTTCTCTCACCTCCCAGAAGGTTTCTCTCAGGCTCGTGAGCTCCAGGATTACACCTGTGTCCTTGTCCTTCACTGATCTGCATTGATTCTAATAAGCATTGATGGATTTAAAAGGGGACAGGTCACCTTCGAGAACAGCCCCAGGAAGAGCCTGACAGCTCTAATGGAAGTCTAGATGAGGGGGTCAATTCTTCCAGAACAGAAAATGTCAGAGAGCCTTCAAGAAGGAGGTGACAGAGTGGAAAGGTGAGTATGCATATCGGGGGACAGAGTGACCTGGGTGGGCTACAGAGCGAGCCTTGGTGGCAGCTTGAGGCTTGGGGTGAGGATGGAGGGCAGGTACCTGGAGGGAACGGCTGAGCCCCATGGAAGGATGGGGGCCAGAACCGATAGAGAAATGTGGGCCTGGTGAAGTCTGACTTTCTTCCAAATCAGTAGTCGTTAGCATCTAGTAGGCGTTCATTTAGATTAGTGTTTGAATGCTGCAGCGGGGAGAGGAGAAACCACCTCCAGCCCTCCAGCGGTGTCACCTTTTGTCTCAGGAATTCGGTGCTGGCCCCAACTCACAAAAAGCCCTGCAGTTGAGTGGAGTGGTTAGGAAACAGGTTCAGAAGTGTGGGGGGTCCTGGAGCATGGCGCTGGGTCTCTCATCCCGACGGCAGATGCCGTTGGTCCTCCATCGCTAGGGTGGCCGACTATCCCAGTTTTCCTGCACCTGAGGGGTTTCCCAGGATGAGACTCCCACAGTCCTGACAGACTGGGCCAAGTCGCTCAGCCTCCTCGGGCCACCTCTGGCTTCAGCTGCGGCTGTGGGGGACGGTCCTACCTCAGTCAAGGGCTGTTGTCTCTCTCTTTTCTATCACGAGGCTTTTCCCAAAGGCCCAGGGAGTCCAGAAATTTGGGGAAGTTAATTCTCTGGATAGATGAATGCGCCAACCTTCCCGTCTTTGGAGAGACAGTTCTGGGGCACATTCTACGTGGTTCCTCAGAGCACCCCAGTGGGGTGAGCCCCCATCGTCCGTGGCAGTAAATTTCCTAGGAGGATGCTAGAGAAATATGTCGCCTACCTGCTGATGTGGCCCCATATGACCCTGGCGATTCTGGGACAGAGGCCATCCCTGTGGAGTTAGGACATTTCTCCTGCAACCAGCCATCACTTCTAACTGTCAACACAGGTGGGAGGCAGCTTCACCCCGCAGCCCCAACCCCCACTCCCTTGCCAAGGCTCAGCGGCATTTAAAATTCAGTCATTGTGCTCAGACAGCCCCTCTCAGCAGAAACAATCCCATCATTCTCTCCCTACCCGCAAAGGTGTTTAAGATAGCTAAATATTTTAAAGGTATCTACGAGGAATGGATTCTTTCCTTAGTGGTGACTTGATGAATAAATGATGCCCTAATTTCAGTTTAATTATTGTCTAATGCTCTCTAATTCATTTCAGATTGGTGTTTAACTTCTTTCCAACTTGACAACCTTTCGGGCAAAACCGATCAAAATAGCTGATGCTTTCTTAACATAGGAACGGATTAGTTGTCTCTAGATATCACTAAAGAAAAATAGCTGTTTAAATCCGTAATATTTTTTGGCACTTTGTAAATTTAAACCCATCCAACACACAACTCTAAAAAATATTTTAAGTAAGGGAGGGAGAGATTCTGTGCTCAGAGTCTGAGATTTCGTTCTGCCAAGTTTGAGCATAGAGCAGATTTTTACGGTTGAATTATAAGCCCCTGAAAATAGGTTTATTATGGAAGTGTGAACACACAACTATAGCCTATAGCAACATGAATGGCCCTGTTATCATAATGCTTGAATCCTCTCCTTTGTGCTGAATCGGCAAAGCTAGACACCTGCTTTGGCCTTTTTGCTAATACATGTCAATGTCAGTTAACAGCTCGTGTCCCTCTTTAGAAAGATGCCCCAGCATTTTTGGTAATCCTCGCATTGCTAGGGACCTCTATGTCTCCATTTCAGGAACTTGCCTCTCATCTATAGCAGAATCCTCTGCGACATCAGGAATACATTCTCTCATGGAAGAAGAAATAGACAGTTTGGCAAGGTTTCCATTTGTGGTGGCTGTGTTGACTGAATGAATATTTAACTGTCAGCTATCAAATACGTTTCTTGCCTATTGGAAAGGGTCGATGTAAATCCTGTGGCCAGTTCCTCAGGGCTGGGAAAGAGTATAGCACCCTCGGGAGTCGTCTCAGTTTGAGATCTTATCATTTGCCCAAAGTTCAAATGCTCTAACATACTTTTGGTGTTTTTTTGGTGTCTGAAGTTTTCCCTAAGGAGTCTATGTGTTGTTTATTATTATTATTATTATTATTATTATTATTATTATTATTATTATTTTAACTACAAAGGAAAACATTTTGAATTCCATTGCATGGAACTCCTATAGTTTTCAGAGCAGAATTAAAATGACACTTAAACAGAATTAAATTACAATTAAACTTAGCTGCAGGGTAGCTCTTCTTCATGATTGGCTGGAAAAGGCAGCCCCAATTTGGGGAGCTTCTTTCAGAGGCTCTGTCTCTGGGTGAAAAACCATCAATGCCAGAGCTGTCTGAAGCATGTGTCGAATTAAGCCCAATAGAAGAATGTCTGTCATTCCTCAGCTCAATACAGTCCAATGTCAGTGAGCCAGAACCCTACTAACTAGAACGCTTGATTGATTAAGGTTTGGTTTCCTGCCCTCTCCCCAATTCCTCCCCACTTCTCAGCCCGTAAGAAATCCTGGTACTTGCTGAGTGCTCTCTGTGTACTAGGTACTATTGAAAGCACTTTCTATGTATTCATTCATAAAATCCTCCCAACAACCCTAGAGGTAGGTATTGTTATTATCCCCAATTTTACAGATGAAAAAATAAGCATAGCAGCAGAGCAGAAATGTTAGGGATCTGTCTTTGCTGACAGATGTCCCCATGTTTGCCATCCAACTCTACCAAGCAGTAGCTGTGTGACTTTAAGCAAGTTACTTAGGCTTTCTGTGCTTCAGCTGCCATTAAAATGTTATTTCTCTCAAATGGAACAATAATGTGAAATTATAGTGTAGGATTCTTGAGATAAAAATTTCCCTTGAGATTCTCAAGAATCTAAAAAATTATTGAGATAAAAATTTCCCTCTTGTTACAAAAGAGAACTCTATATTTTGATTGCTTGAAAACATTTAGAAATGGTCTTTTTTAGTTTCTTGCCCATGAGTTTAGGCCTTCATACTCTTCTCCAAACATCATGACATACCTGGAAAGGTTTGTGGTCTACCTGTGTTTGTGCCCAGGATGGAAGTGAAGAGGGGAAGAGGGGAATGGAAAGAGGGAGGAGCGAGCAGGATGATCTTTCTCCTCTCGAGAGCAGGTGCTGCAAAGACCATGGAAACATGAAGCGGCCTGAGAATAAAGTTGACACAGAGGGAAACAGGCAAAAAAGGAAAAGAACTACTAGCCAAGCCCCAAGGATGCCATTCTAACATCTTGATCCAGCCCTACCTGAAGTAGAACCCTATCCTTGGACTTAAGAGTTACCTAACCCAGGATTTTATTTTATTTTTGTTCTTCTTAGTTTGAATTGGGTTTCTGTCACATGAAATTTTTAAAAAATCTAAAATATTCCACTTCATTTCTCTTCACCTCTGCTCTTCTTCAATTCAATCTTGATTGGAAAGATAGCATAGTTTCTATCCATCCATCCATTCATCCATCCATCCATTCATTCATTTATTCATTCATTCAACAAACATCCATTGAGTGCTCACTTAAAGCCATATTTGAGAAGAACAAAGATGAATGAGACATACCTCTATTCTTTAAGGAGCTACAGGCACATTCATAAAACTGCAAACCAAGTAAAACAGTTATTATTCCATAAAGGTGAACAGTTAGAAAGGCAGCTCT
This sequence comes from Macroglossus sobrinus, assembly GCA_004027375.1. Taxonomy (NCBI): domain Eukaryota; kingdom Metazoa; phylum Chordata; class Mammalia; order Chiroptera; family Pteropodidae; genus Macroglossus; species Macroglossus sobrinus. The sequence goes on from PVKZ01003452.1 coordinate 130,708, forward strand.
ATGAATGGGATGATGTGACTTTGGGGGAAATTTCTTAACATTTCCATGTATCATTTTATAAAAAGGCTTCTTAAAATATTGCATAGATTATATTTTAGGTTTTAAGAGAATTCCCACCTTTTTCTTCAATCCCCTGAACTGAATGATGATGCATATCTTTGAATGAATGAATTCTTAAACTTCAGGCCCACTCGACAAGTACACATCCTTCACACTGCTCTGAAAGACTCCAGCTTGAGGTCAGGGGAGAAAAGTGTCAAGTATGCTCGATATTTAAACAATTTGAACCTGTCTGCTATGGAGACATGGATTTCCTTGTGAGATGGAGGGGTCCTTTCTCAAGTGATCATCTTAGAAATTTTCCCATCACTCCCAGTGGGCGCCCTTTAAACACAGATAGAGACCCATCATCAAACAGGTGCTAATCAAAACATGTGCTTAAAAGACTGAAGAAGAGACTGTCTGGTCCAACTGATAAGTTATTTTTCAGCCAGTTCTCTCCAGTAAGAGTACCTAAATCTTATCACAAAAAATGATCAAATGTAATGCGGATGTATTAGGAAGGCCTCCTTGATTTTGTTTTCATTTGAGATTATTGTGGGGTTATTTATTTATTTTGCAAACAAGCTATGAAAACCTCTAATGTGCAATATTATTTGGTAACAAGATTTGATTTAGAATTCACATCGAACATAATAGGCTATCAAACGAAATGTCGCATCAGAATCTTTTGTGATGTGTGTGTGAAATGTTCAAAGTAATTACAAATGTGGCAAAGTCTAAATTGTACGTTTAAGAGGGAAATGGTGTTAAAAATTCTTGCTTGATGTTCTGATAACACGAGCAGCTTATAGGACTGTGTTTTGTTCTCTGTGTTGTAAATAATATTAGAAGCATCCCAAAGTCATGGATTATTTATAAAACACAGATAAAAAAACTGATA